>PVIU01023753.1:0-26697 GCA_004026605.1 Ondatra zibethicus | reverse complement strand
TGATAGAAGGCAAATATGTCTTTCTCTATCTCTGCTGAGTTCATTAATTTTCTCAAGGCTTTCACAGAAAGCATCACTTTATGGACAGAATAATGAGTACCCAGAGTTAGACCAGAGGCTTCTTATCAGGATTGGAGTCTTGATATAGTTCATAAAACCAAACCTGTAAAACAAAGTTGTCCTGTCCATGTATAAAGATCGACATGTTTGGAAGTTCAAATCTTGTATTCTGCAGAGTACTGAAGGTTTACTGTTAGCAGCCTGTGAAGATGTGGCAAAGAAAGAGTCTGAAAATCAAGCAAACATCCTATTCCATGCTAACCCACCCATTCCTTGGGTGAAGTTCTTACAGTCTAGATTCTCCCTTACAACTGTATAACTGTCAAATCTTTACATCCTGGGATTCAACCATTTTTGCAAGTGTCTTCTTGATTCTCAAAGCTGTGAGTCTGGAGGCTGGATTATGGGCCCAGCATTCTGACATCAGCTTCAAAACTGCTCGATGACATTCATCACTGTTCCAGTGGTTAGACACGATTGGCCGCAATCGTTTGATGCACACAACCTCACGCATATCTTCATAGGATGGGTCACTGGGCACCATGTTGTAATATGGTAATTGATATTCCTCCACGATTCCTCCTGTAATACAACGACGAGCCATTTCCCAAATGATTAAGCCAAAGCTGTATATGTCAGCCATGATGTAGGGCTGGAAATGGTTCTTATTCAGGCTTTCATCCAGCACTTCGGGAGCCATGTAGCGCTTAGTGCCCACCCTGGTGTTCAAGGGTATGTCAACTTCGTTTGTATCACTGTTGAATTTAACAGCCAGACCCAGGTCAGCAATACAGCAACTTCCATTTTTCTTAATAAGGATGTTTTTGCTCTTCAGGTCTCAATGAGCAATTGCAGGCTTTCCTTGGGTACCATAAATTTCTGTGTGGAGGTGGCACAGACCACAGGCAGCAGAGTAAGCTAACTTGAGTAGGGCTCTGGTGTCTAGTGTGGCACATTTCAGGAAGTCATAGAGAGATGCATTTTCATGGTAATCAGTAATCAAATACAGTTGAGTCCAGGAGCCAGTGCCTTTAATGTCTGCAGCTATAAACAAGTATATTTTCATGACGCATTAACACCGTCTGGTAGATTTCCATTTCTCTAAACCAGCTAGCTTCTTCAGTGGTAAAAAACACTTTGACTGCCACTTTCTAACCACGCCATTTACCCATCCATACTTCTCCATATCGGCCTTTACCAACCTGCCGAACCATCTGAATCTGTTTGGCAATAGTTCGCTGAACCAATAAAGGTAGTCCAGATCCACTACCAGAGCTTTGTGACTGGTCAATCAGGTCTTTCAAGGATTCTCCTACTGGAATAAATGCTTCATCCTGTTCCAAATCACGGTTGTAACGGCCTCTGCTTGAGATGCTCTTACAGTAATGTTTGTAACAAAAGCAGCTGGAGAAGATGATCATCGCGATTATACAGACAGCCATGGAAATGAGCACAACCAGTCATCGAATGCTGCCATCAAAAAATGGACCTATAACCACAGGAGGCAGTGTAGGCTGCAAATATTGGTTGCATAAATTGGTCCGACAACATTCTATTGTCCTGTGTAGCTGGGCTTTTGGTGAATCCTTGCACTGAAAATCAGAGCCTTCATACTTCATACACCCAGAAGCTAATGTGGTTTCTCCCTGATCATCTTCTTCTATAATGGCAAAGCAATGCCCATTAGTTATGCATGTGTTATTAATAGCATCATCTGGACAGTGTCCTGAGCAATAACACTTTAAGAAAGGCAAGGTATCCTCTGGTGCTAAAGTCACTCCATTGTCTGGCTTCTTCTGGTCCAAGTCTGATTTCACACCAGTGCCATGGAGCATACTGTCTAGATTCTGCCCTTGAACATGAGAAATGATGGACAGACAGGCTCCCAATAGTCTGATGTAAGTATAAAGCTGAGTCATTGTTCAGTGTCCACGTAACCTGTACACTGCCACTTTGATTTACTGGTCCTACTATTTTACTAATTTAAATGGCTTTACTGAATGAGATTTCCTTACAGAAGAACAAAATCATTAGACGATGACTTTCACAAGCTGTTTTCTTCAGATTCCTCAGGGTTGTGGTTAGATAAAACCGTAGTTCCAATTTTCTCCAAACAGCTTTGACCTATGCTTCCATCTCATGAATTCCAAGACAGTATCAAACCGAGGCATATTTTCATAAACCTGCGGGATCCCGAGAAACTCATCCTCCAGCGCTCGGCGCAGGCGGGCACGGACAGAATTCTTTGTTACTTTAGCAGAATAATAGTAATAAGTTTCCCCTAGGTATGAGATCTGTCTAATCTGAGGTTCTTGGCTACTTAAGCAGTGTACACATAGGTTTCATTTTATGGGATGGGCCATAAATCAAATCAGAAAGTGTTCAGTTACTCCCACAATATTTGTGCCAGTATTGAACAAATTTATCTTGCAGGCAGGTAACTGTTGTAGGTTTTAGGGTTTGTAGTTGGGCAACGCTGTTTTTAAATACCAATATTTTTGATTTGTTCTTTCTTTTTATAAAATTAACAGAAAAATGCCAAGACAGAAAGTATGAAAAGAGAAAAAACATGGCCAGAAAAATAGTTCTTGTTTATCTTTCCTTTATTGGATTGATAATGATCATTGACATCATGGGTTTGTCCTGATCAAACCTGCTTTACTAATTTGCAGAACAGAGGCTTCCTAAATTGCTCTGTTTTGGGATCCTCAATTCTCAAGGAAGATTGTTACATTGAAGTCTGCAAGGTTTCTTTGCAATTTGAGAGAGGAGAAGATCCACATAAAGGCTTTTCCTCAGACAAGTATTTTGACTGAATTTCCCATCAGTATATCTAGAGATCTGTGGCAGCCCGAAAGGCTAGAATATTTGTCTGATAAGATAACTTCCCATGAGTAGTACACTATATGTTTAAAGAAACATTAGGAATATAAACTATGAAATAGACTATTGATAGGATATTGGTCTATTCATATATTCACATATATAGTACATTATATTTCAAGCAGGAATAATAAACACAGTGCAAAAATCTTCTTAGGAGAAAATCTTCTAATATGGAAATAGTAACTTGTTAATGGTTACTTTTTTAATTTATAAGATAGAATCTTGAATGTAGCTCCTAAATTGATATTAGGGTCCCTTGGTTAATTTGAAATTTCTGTGGAACTACTAGTATTCTAATTGTGACTTTTTAAGTCATTGAGTACTTCTTGCTTTGTGATTTTGGACCACGAATCTGGTATTCTTCCTTTTCCATTAAACTTTTTGCCATATTTGTTTTCTAGCTCTGTTTTAAAGTGACAGACAAACCATTTCCAGTATGGCTGGGTAGATGAGTCTGGAGTGATACTCCACCTGGCGTAGTTATCTCCTGCTTCTCGATATTTTTTGTATGAGAAATTCAAGTCATTTACAAAAAAAGGATAATCACTGGCTACTAAACTAGTGCAGAATTCAGTGACGAAGTCCTCTGTGTTGTTCCATTTAGCTCCACGCACCGCCTGAGGACGGTGGAGTGACACACTGTGGTCTCCCTCATGTTCAGGAATGGTGTTGGTACAAACGGCTTTACAAAAAGGACACTGTTTCCAGCAGCCACAGAGCTGGTCAGAGAGAATTTTCCCAATGTCAGGAATCAATTCTTCTGTGGGCTTTCTTGAGCAGTCCTTTTCGACTTTCTCCAGGGCAGGATTCAAAGCTGCACTCATGGTTTCTTTGAGAAACTCAGTATCATTTATCTCCAGGTGCTCAATGCTTATCAGGTCTCTTCTTGGAAAGATCAGGCTACTCCCTAGGTGATCACAGAACAAATCCAACCAGCGAGAAGCAGTGCTGCCTTCATCTTTAGTTACTGCTGTGGCATTTTGAAAGGCAGAGAGGATGGCGTTCTTGATGTCATCTAAACTTGTTTTTAAAGCAGTCTTTATTTTTTCACCTTCTTTTTCTGAGCAGTACCTTACAATGTGGTCTGTAATGTAGTCCCTAAAAAATGATTCAGGATGATGAATGTATTTCCAATACTTCTCAAAATTTTCTTCTTCTGCCAGAGAAATGAGAATGTGTTTCTCCAGGTTAGCCCTGTTTCCATTGAATGCATGGCAGGTGGATTTCATGTCCCCAGTTACTTTACGACCCATTTCCCTCCATACAGTGGCAGAAATAGCAGGAGTGAGCTTAAGCCAAAGGAAGTCAACAAAGGATTTGATGGAGGCAGTGCCTTGGCAGCGTATCTTAAAACTCATAAAGAAATCATCTTTCTTTCTATTCATATAGTTCACAGGATCATTTGCAATCTTGAATGCCTCATGCATTTCCTTGAAACTCTTTGATGCTTTCTGGAATAAGAACAAGGATAAATCAATGATGTAGTCTCTGGTAAACATATAGTCCTCCTCCTGGGGAACAGATTTCAGTTCATTTTCTATTATCCTCAGGATTTCATGAAAATCATTCTGACTGTAACCACACTGTTGCTTCCAAATGTTTTTAATTGTTGCATTAAATCTTAAATCAATATTATAAGTAACATTTTTAATGGATTCTTTATAGGTTTCTAAACTCACGGGGATTAAATCATGTTGTTTTTTCATTTGTACATGATTGTCATAGCTGATTTCAAACATCTCTCCAAAGTCTTTCTTTAGTCTTTCTATGATATTTTTCTCTTTTTTGAAATGCTCCAAAAGGATATTTTCATAATCCAAATCAATGTTAGGATCTGTCACATGAGGAACATTTGGAGTCACATTGGAGATCCAATTTGCCCAAAGTTGATCGAATTTCTCACGCAACTCTTCATCACTGAATTCTTTACCCTTCACACTCAAAGCCAACTCTCGGCTACTCTCTAACAATTCATTTTCATATTGTGACATTTGCTTATCTAGTCTTTCTTGGCTTTGTTTGAGACTGATGAGCTCATTGCCTTTCTTTCTGGTGTCTGAAATAAGCGCATCTTTAAGCATTAGTAGCTTATTTTCAAAATTTGCTTTCCATTGAACCAATGTTTCACTATCTGGGTCTTCTTCAAAATACTTGTCAAATTCTTGCTTGATGGATTCATATTTCTTGTGAAGTGGACCCTCCAGTGTATTTGTTGTGATTTTCTTTATTTTTGAATTCTGAATCTGATTGTTCAACTGGTTTTGTAATTCCAGCACATAACTCCTCAGCAACCAGGTCCAGTGGTTATACATGGTTTCCAGTTTGTTCATGGCTATGACTTCTTTGGTGTTCCTGAAATTGAAAATGAAGTTCTCACTGACCAGGGCTTTCCACAAATCTTGAACTCGGAATTTTACATCTGAAATTTTCATGATCCTTCCCCTGGATTCCTGCTGGGCAGTGTTAAAAATCCCACTCTTAAGTTCCTGGACATTGTAGCTATAACGAAGATTGGGAGAGGCCATTGGGGGATTGCCATCCCAGAGGTGAGCAAAGTAGTAGACGTGACTCTTGACATCAAATTTAATTACATCGCTGAAACGGGTTATACCTGAGCATTCTTCTAACTCAGCAGCTAATGCTGTCATTTCATCCAGTCTCTGTTCGAGTCTCCTTCGTCCTTCCACAGTTTGGTCTTTAGCTGTAACTTCTCCCACATTCTGATGGACAAAGATGCAACTTGGGGATATTTTCACTTGTTTCATTCTGAGAAAAGCCTGGACAACTATTTGAAGGACATCCTGCATCTCTGCTGGATTCTCCCCAAAAATATTGATCAGAGTCAAGTTTCCAAGGCCAGTGACAAATGTTGCCAGCTCATTGTCCCAGTTCTGGGATTTGTTTTTGAGTTCTGGAGCCCGAAGTCCTTCTGTGTCTACAACAAGCACAAAATCAAAGCCAAGTTCCTCTGTGAATGTCTCTTCCACCTTCAGGAGCTGCATGTAGGCCCCCTTGGTGCACCTGCCTGCACTGGCTGTGAACTGCAGCCCAAACAGTGCATTCAGTAGGGTGGATTTTCCTGAGCTCTGCAGTCCAAGGATAGAGAGAACAAATAATCTTTTGTCTCCTAGAGTCTCTGAGATCTTGTCAAAAACAGCTGCCACCCACTTTAGAGGCACATATGAAGCATCCCCATCCATCAGCTCAATGGGAAGACCAGCTACCATCAGGTCTGCAGCAATCTGGGGGAGGCACAGAAAAAGGCTGTCTCTAGAGGAGGAAGTTTCTTCCAGAGCTTCATAGATCTGGGCAACTTCTCGGAGAAGGTGCTCGATGCCAAATGCACAGTCATGAATCTCCATGGTAATGGTTTCTATCTGATTCTGCTGGTCATTCAAGAAGTTCCTTTCACATTTTGTATGTTCTTCTGTTTGTTCTAATGACCACAAAGACCTTAGTTTTTCCTGTAATTTTTCTAAATGTTCTTTAGTTAAGTTATGTAAAAGCAGACTCAACCAGTTCAAGATGTACTCTTTGGAAGGACTTTCTTCATTTTCTTGAAGGATTTTAAGGAAAGAGCACATGACATCATTGAGAGGAAAGGCTTTTTCTATTTGTTGATGGCGAATTTTTTGTTTCTCTGCGTCAATATCACTTTTATGTTGTTCAATACTCCGATTTCCTTTTTCTGTCAGATGATAGAGTTCTTTGTCCTTCTTACACCAACTGTGCCAGAGTTTTCCCTGAAGTGGTAGTAAGTTTTCTTTTATCTTTGATAATGTCTGTTTTGCTAGTCGGGCCATTATAATCTCAGCCTTTTCTTTAGCTTTCTTGCAGTCTTTATGGTCTTCATCAACCAGGAATCCTTGTTTTCGAGCCATCTCTGAACAATCTTCTAAGCTCAAAGAAGTCTCAGAGCGTTTTAGTAAATGTTTTATGTAATTTGTGAGTTCTTCTGTTAATTCTGCCTCATTTCTATTCCTGATGCCAATTCTTACTCTCCTACCAGAATTATTGACTGAGACAATTTTTTTATCATCCAACAAGCACAATAGAGGTATTGAAGACTGACTCAAGTGTCTGACAATATTCTGGTTTTCTTTATTGTCATCAGAAGATGACATGAGGACCACAATGACAGAAGAGACATCCTGCAGGAAGCTGAGTTGTTGCCTATGGTCCTTGGCATCTCCATGAAGATTGGTGAAGGTCACACACTTATCAAATGTGTCCTCACCTTGACCCCCAGGACAGAACCACGAGATCTCCACCACTCCCTGCATCAGAAGACAATATTTGCTGCTTCCTCTGCAGTGCCTGTGAAAAAACACATCATGTTTACGTTTACTGAGGAGAGAGTTCATGATCTGAGATTTGGAAGCAGAGAAGCCTTTTCCAACTCTAATGAAGGACACAATGGGGGTAGAGACACAGCACATCTGCTGATTCCTGTGACTGTAGCTCTTGTCCTGTGGTGATTTATTTAATTCTTGCCAGCTTCTCCTGATTTGTCTGAGAGACCACAGAGAGAATTCAATCTGAGAAGTGTTGGGATTTGGCACCACAAGGGGGAGTGCAAATTGACAAATGGAAAGTTTGGACAAAATGTATTGCCTGGCAAGATCATCTGCACAGTGAAAAATGGCCATCTGGATGTCCATTGGGTGAATGTTTGGCTGGGACTCTGTGTCTAGAGGATCAGTAGGTTCATCTCTGTCTTCAGACAACTCTTCAAATGGATCAAAAGTATCAATTTCCTCATAGCAGGGACCTACTAAATTATCTGGTTCATTATTTTCAGCCTTTTTGAGGACCAGATTTCTGAACCCACAGTCTAGCATCAGTAACTTTTGTAGGAAATAGAAAGGAATTTCCTGTTCAGATGCTGGTTGGGGGTTGTGTACAGAAGTCTTGCAGATCAGGTGGAAGTCAGCTTTGCTCATCATTTTTGGGTAGTGATGTTCTAGGCCTAAGCGTTGCAGTAAGCCTAAGAAAGGTCCTTTGTCTATTATTTCCTCTTTGCTGTTTTCATTATGTTGCTTGTTACACGTCTCTTTATTTTCATAGTTGAGACATTGCAATTGTTCTTTTACCTCATCCATCCTCAAAGGAGAGATGTTGTGTTTATAATTCCCATCAATGTGTAGTCTCATGTCAGTCTCTTGATTCTTGCAATCATGATCTGTTCCAGATTTTGTGAGGACATTTGGAACTTTCGGGGACAATAGCTGTTCTATGTGCTGCCTTGTTAATGCTAAGAATTCTGTTTTCTCCTCTATAGAAATGGCTGTGTTTCCAACTGTGCTGGTCAGAGTTTTGAGCACTAGGAATGCCTGTGCCCTGTCTGGGCAGACAGTTTTGAGCTCCTGATATGTGTGTAGGGCAGTTTGTAGTTCATCCAGGAGGAAGTTTAACTCAGCATATCCCAGGAAATCCTGGAAAACATGGCTTTCGAGCTCATAGCCTGAACCAGATGCAATAGAGATTAGTAGCAACTGCAGGTCAGGCTGCTCTGCTTCTCTAAGGTAGTTCAAGAAGGTGCCAAACGCTGTGGTGACTTCACATGTGGCCTTTCTTTGAGCTGCTTCCACTGTTTGTGGAGATTTCTTTTTCATACTCCCTTCCAGGACTTTTTGTATTTCCTTTAAGGTCTGAAGAAATTCAGAAGACG
This sequence comes from Ondatra zibethicus, assembly GCA_004026605.1. Classification (NCBI taxonomy): domain Eukaryota; kingdom Metazoa; phylum Chordata; class Mammalia; order Rodentia; family Cricetidae; genus Ondatra; species Ondatra zibethicus. Next base: position 18,080 of record PVIU01023753.1, on the reverse strand, counting down.
AGGTGATTTTTTCTTGTTCTCCCTCTGATTCTAACTGGTGTATCCACTCCATGCTAGATGGGGCCTTCAGAAAGTTTGTGAGTTTGTACACACAAACATCTATCACTTTCTTAAGTTTCCCAACACTATCATAACCTGCTTGGGATTTAATATTCCCTTGTAAAAGTCTAATTTCTTGGATTATACTGAAGAATTCTTCATCCTGAATCTGAGTAGGAAGGCCAGACAGCACAGCATAGTTTTCTTTCAGGCATTTAGCCACCTGAAAAGGGTCCTTAAAATCACTTTTGTGACTTCTGAGGATGATGCTCCAAACAGGCACCAGCCTAATTCCCTTATCAATAACAGACCATGTTTTGTTATTGGCAAGTAGACCAGCTGTCCACTGGAAAATTCCATTTGCTTCTGATGGTCCACCTATCCTAGACACAGATAATTGGATGTTGATTTGGAGCTGTTGATTAGGTGGTGTATTCTGGCATGATCTTACATAATGTGATTCTGACATTTTCATCCCCGCCTCAACTTCACCTTCAAAGTCACTGGAGCTCTCTCTTATGTAACAATCCAAAGCCTCTGCTGTCTGCTGCTTCACACAATCTAGCTGGTCACTTTGGAAACCCTCTGAAATGGCCTTCCAGCAGTAGATTCCCCCAAGATGCAGAGGGCCTTGATTAGCATGAGAACCAAATCTGTTGAAAAAGTTTTCAGTCCTGTTTCTCAGTAATAGGAATCTGTCCGGTCCATCAGTGCGTCCCAGTTGCTCCTCAATGATCTTCAGTTCCTCGAGAGCAGCCTCGGAGAGCTGGAGCTGATCCCTTCGAAAGTGGAAGGAGGCCAGGGGCACATAGCTGTACTTAACTGAAGAGAAATAAGAGTGCTCTGAATTTGATTGGTGTGTGTCCTTACATTCTGATTGTTTGCTTGGATCTTTATCACCTTCTTGACTAAATCCCAAGTTTTCACCCTTGGCTGATATCATTGTTCTAAATCCCTGCTTCTCCACTGTTTCAGTGAACAGAGATTCTGCTTGAGAAGATGTGAATTCTTTTGTGTCAACCATTTTTTCTTGCTCAGGTCCAAAGAGAAAGAATTCACTGGGGACCCTGAGTAGCTCTTCTCTCTTTGCTACTTGGTCCCTTTGCTTGCTTGTCTTATAAATTCCTCGAAGAGCCAGCCCTCCAGATGCCCATTTTACCAAATCTCTATCTGTGAGGTATTCACTGTTGGAAAATTTTTGCTCCATGTGTTTGAGATGTCTTTCCATTGTTTCAGTGACAACTTTTAGGGCCACTTCATGCCCTGGCCAGCACTCTTCAGGGATCTCCATTGCTTGTCTCAGCTCTGCTTCTTTTTTCTTAACTTCTTCTTCTTCTCTGTGCTTCCCTTCTGACTGTAAGGCCCTCATTTCCTGCAGTGCCTGTTCTGCCTGCTGCTCTCTGCTCTCTATCATTTCCCCTGGAGTCTCCTGGAACTCTGCAACATTGTTTGGCTGTGAGATATCAAACAGCTTCTCCATAGCCTTTTCCTCCCATGTGTGCTGTGTCTGGGACTTCAGCTTCTGGAGGTCTTTTTCTTCTAAGTGTTGTAAGTCCTGGGCACAGGTCACACCCAGGTCTTCCTGAAGCTTAGGCAGCCAGTAGTCAACAGACAACCCCACTTCTGTCAGCTTCTCCTGGAGATCTAGCTGCCTTCTGCTTCTGGACTGAACGTGCTTTGCTGTTGCCATGGCTCTGTGAAGAACAGATACTTATTTAGTCTGTGTCCAAATGTAAGACATCTGATCTATGTGACCCAAATTGTGTTTTTAGGAGGCCAGTCTTGAAGGCTTCTCATGCTTCCTTCTAATTGTCTAATTCATGTTTACTTAAAAATTTTGTCCTGTCATTTTCTGTTTACTGTAAAGAATATATATGTCTAGCTGCCATTAGGAGGTTCAGTCTAATAGACTGGCTTCAAGTATTTATTTCCTTCTACATTGACTCAATCCAGAACCATTAATGGTTAAATTTGAATACATTATTAGGTGACAACCAACATTTTATTTGACAAAAAGTAATTTCCTTATGCTGATTAACATTTCTGTATTTGTTTCTTTGTAAACTATGTTGACTGTTTCAATTTATATCTTCTAAACACAAATCAAATTATGTAATATTGTGTTAGTCTCTAATCATTATAAATGAATTTCTGTTCCCACTAGCTTTTAATCTTTCCTCTTGCTCTTGGATATTATGTTAGAATATTTTTATTGATGTGATAAAGCACAATGATCAAGGCAACTTACAAAAAATGTCTAATTTGGGGCTTGTGATGTCACATGGTTAGAGTCTATCACCATCATCGCCGGGAGGATTATAGTAGTCAGGAAGACATGGTAGTAGAACAGTAGACGAGAGCTCTTGTCTTAAGACAAAACCATAATAAAGAGACAGGGGTAGGGAATGGAAATTGCTGGGTCTTTTAAAACCTAAAAGCTCATACCTAGTGACAAACCTTCTCCAACAAGTCTACAATTACCAGTCCTCAAGAATTTCCACCGCTATGGAACAAACATTCAAATATGAGCCTATGGGTATTATTTTCATTAAAACCACTGTATTCTACTTCCAGCCCCCATAAATGTATAATGCAAAATGCATTTTATCTTATTTCAAATGGTCTCATCATCTTTAATTCTCAACACTGTTTAAAAATCCAAGTTCAAAAGACTCTTCTGAGACTGAAGACAATTTCTAAATTGTAACTTTGTAAAATCACAAAGCAAATTACATGCTTCCAACTTCTAAGGGCAAAGAATATGAATACCATTCCATAAAGTAGGAAAGGGAGCATAGTGGGAAAATACTGGATCAACACAAGGCCAAAATGTAGCAGCATACACTGCTAATTCCACAGCTCCATGACAAATGGTAGACCTTAAATGGCTTCATTCTGCTAGCCTTGCTGGCTACAACACATGTCTCTGTCTCAGCACTACTGTAAATCTCTAGCTTTCCTTGCAAATATTCCACTTACCTTGCATCTCCAATATCTAGAGGTCTCCTATTCAACTTAAGCACCACTTTTACAGTTATACATAATGCCATTCCAGGATCTTCATGTTGCTAAGAGTTTCTTGCTACATGCCTACAAGGCTTTCCAGACCCTTGCAGAATGATTCTAAAGCCCCTTTGCTCCTATATCCTTCATGATTCTAAAGTCCGAACCTGGTGGACAACATTGCCAAGTTTGTCTTCCAACTTGGGGTGAATTTTGGCAGTCTTAAATCACATTGGTAGAGACTTTGATTTGTTGTTCTTCATGAGAAGGAAATTTCCTTAGTCCCCCTCCCCAATTTGGATTTTTAGTTTTTTGTCCTGCCCTCTGGTCACCCCTTTTTATTCCATTTGGATTAGGCTTTTCTTTACATTTCTCACCTCTGTCAACACAAGCTGAGGCTATAACATTAAATTCCCATATGCTCCTTTTCACTTCAAACTGTACATTTTGTATTGCTTTTTACCCTCTTGTTCTTTTTCATTATAGACCTGCATAAGAATGATTGCTAATAACAACACAGCAACACCAATATCAGGTTCTCTTAAACTTTTACCTGCTGATGAAAATGCACCAATACTTTTCACTTTGGCCTCAGGAAGATTCATAGGACAAACATAGACTGTATATACACTCTTCTCCAGCACATCATAAGAACTTTCTCTAGCCCACATACTTGGACATCCATAGTTCACATTTCTCTCAGTACTATTATCTTCCACATTCCTAGCAGGATGTCCTGTTATGCTGCACTTACAGTGGCCAACAACTTTCCTATTGCAAAGTCCCAATCCTACTACCTCCCTCCACAGTACAGCATGTTCAAGCTTTTCACAGTAATATACCACCTCTGGAACTAACTTCTGTTTGAGTAACTTCTATATCCCTGTGATAAACACTGTGACCAAGGCAATTTATGCAAGAAAGCATTTAATTTGGGGTATATGATTTAAGAGGGTTAGAATCCATTCCATGACCACTGTGATAGAGAATATTGAAGAAGGCAGGAGCAGTAGCTGATATCTCAGCTCTTGAGACATAACTATAAGACAAAGACGGAGATATAGAGAAAGATAGGTAGATAGGTAGATAGGTAGATAGATAGATAGATAGATAGATAGATAGATAGATAGATAGATGGATAGATGTACAGACAAACGAATGGACAGACAGACAGACAGACATATAGATAGACAGACAGACAGACAGACAGACAGACAGGTAGACACTGAGAATGGAGGGAATCATTTGACATCCTAAAACCTGGCCTGAGTAACACACCTTCTCCAATAAGGCCACACCTCCTAATCCTTCCTAAAGTATTCTACCACCTAGAGACCAAATAGTCTAATGTATGGACTTGTTGGATCCTTTCTCATTAAAGCCACCACAGACATGTAATTTTCCTATTACTAGAACAACATTATCCATGTCTTTATGTGTAGGTCCATATACACTGTTGTACCTAGTATTTTATGACTGCTATTTTAACTGTGTTCACACACACTCACACACACATACACCATACACATACACACACACACACAGTCTCCAGGCAATATCTCTGAACAACAGCTGAGATGAGATTGTATGTTTCAATAACATATGTTGTTCATATTTTCCTGTCTCCCATGACTCATGTGTTATCTCTACTCTTTAAGTTCATTGTTCCATTTCTGTTAATTTTCTTTCTTCTGTTTTCCCCAGTGTTGCTCCAATACTAAACACATACACGACTTCTGTTAATTACACCCCCAAATACAGTTTAATTTAGTATAAGGTGTAGTACTTGACCATTATCCACCAGGTGTCGAAAAGGGAGGTTCAGTCTGTGAACTATTCCAATGGGGTTTCTTTGAGTTAATTCAATGCTGTCTCTGTGGTTTCAAGTCTCCCTCCTACTTCACATAGCATCTACATTTTCTTCATCTCTTTACCTAAAATAAGTGTTTTGGAGTATAATGAGAATCTTTTCCTTTTATAGGAGCCATAATTTCACAAGTTCCTTCATTAAATATGCAATGTACAGTGAGTGCTATCTTGTTTCTATATTCTCCAGAAGTTACTGGAATTGAAGGGTAAGTTTTAAAATCTGTTTTTTTTTCTTACTTGGCTTATAGCTCAATTCTGGCTGTTTATGTCACTAGTACTTCACTCCCAGAGTCCTGCTGTAGATCACAATTTTATCTTGAATATGTAAACTCATGTTTGAGCTAGTTTAATTTTAGGAAATAGAAATAAGACATCAACTCTACAATATAGTCAAGCTTGAACATTCTAAATACTTCAACTTAAATATATGGGTATTTTCTAAACTTCAAATAACAATTTCAGAAATGCAGATTCCAGTGCTTCTAGAAACACAGGAAGCATGAAAATTCCAGATAACAACAACATCATCAAAAATTTGCCATTCTATAAACATACTAAAACTGATTAGTCTGGATTAATGCAATGAGAGTTGATTGGATAAAAACTGAGATAAATAGTTCAAAAAATAATTATAAAAATGTGCAATGAAATTAAAGATGACATAAATATCCTGATTGAATTTTGAGAAATAGAAGCAGATAATTGAAAGACAGATATCAATGCAGGATATGAAAGAAGATTTTAATGAGAAAAGGAAAGTAAAAAATTAAAATATTAGAAAGGAAATGGTCAATAATTTATTGAAAACTTGATAGGGACAAGAAAATCCACAGAATCAACCAAACTGGGCTTATAGATGCTCACAGAGTGAACCACCAAGCAGAGAGCCCACATGGACTGACCTAGGCCCTCTGCACATATGCTAGAGTTGGTAGCTTGGTTTTCCTGTGAACTACTAACAGTGGAAGCAGGGGTTGTCTCTGACTCTGTTGCCTGCTTTTGGGACCCTTTCCTCCACTGGATTGTCTCATCCTGCCATAATAGGAGGGGCAGTACATAGACTTGCTGCAATTTCATATGCCATGGCTGGCTGAAATCCCTGGGAGGCCTGCTGTTTTTTGAAGAGAAATTGAGGAGGAGTGGATTAGAGAGAGAAGGGAGGTTGGGGAGGGACTGAGAGAAGAAGGAGGGAGAGGAAACTATGGACAGGGTGTAAAAACAAAGTAATTAATTAATATATCGGAAGCTACAGTGTTGCACAGTAAATGTACAGCTGACAGATTCATAATGGAAGACCCACAAGTGTACAATTTATGTGGCACCCCGTTTTGCAGATCCTGTGAGATGACTTAACTTTTGGATAAATCACTGTCAATTCTGTTAAATCTTGTGAAATCCTGGTGTTTCTCCCTTCAAAATGGGATTCATTTCCCAAACACTGAGCAGTGTAACTTCTCCTGCAGGGGAGATAAACTGACCTTTCCATTATCCCACACCATGAGACCTTAAATTCATAACATTCACTCTTCATTCTAACAGTCAAATTTACAGAGATTCAATTACACAAAATTACTTGCTGACAGACCATATAGAAATTTTTGTAGAAGATAGGCACTGAGCAGGAAGGCAGCATGCCCCGCCCTTAGCAGACAGACAAGTCTGGGTGTGGGTGAAGTCCAGATTCGGGGATCTTTAGTAACTTTATCTAATGATTTGGAATGTCAGATATTTCCCCTTGGATGCTGGCTCTTTCCTGGGTGATGTCACCTGTTTTAGAGTGCTGCTTTCTCAGGTTCTACCTGCTCTTTTTGTGACCTTGATATGCGTATAATCATTGTCTTCGTCTATGGAATTTGCCAACTATGTTTGTAAAAACTAGAAACCTCATGGATACACCCCTTGTTCTTCTTCTCGCTGCTTCTTCACACAAAGGAATAAAGAAGATGTAGTGGTAACGTACAGGAGTTGATTTATTCTGTTTACCCTCAGATCCAATCATCCAGTTTTTGCCTGCCATAGTGAATCTTTCTGGATCCAGAGAGTTTTAATGGGATTAACCCCCAAATAAACCTTGATATTAATATAAAAATATTCAGTGGGCAAACAAAAGAGTGAAAGAATGCCAAGATAGAATAACAAAGCTTGTACACAAGATAGGTTTGAAAGGTTGGAACATATCTCAACATATTACAGGGCACCTCTGACAAACATATATCCAATACTATATCAATGAGGAAAAACTAATAGTACTTACTTTAAAATCAGGATTGAGACAAGGAAGTCCATTTTCTGACCTCTTAATCATACAGTCCTTAAGGTCCTAGGTAGATTAACTAGGCATCAGAAATCAAGGTGAACAAATAAGGAAGGAAAAAAAAATCCAAGTATCACCATCTGAGGATGATGTGATTGTATACATTAGATACTCTAAAGCCTCCATCATAAAACTGTTATAATTGACAAACTCTTTCATCGCATTATTAGTATACAATATAAATATTAAAAGTATCATGAACTTTCCAAGTACTAATAATGAACTAGAAAAGAAATTGATAAAAAATATTTCATTCAAAATAAATGAATGAATAATAAAAATATGGAACAAAACTGTTTTACTAGCATTGGGACCCTACTTCTCACACTGGATCATCTAAATATATGGGAAATCTTGATATGCAATGTTTTGTTGATATCCATGGGACACTTGCCTTTTTCCGAACAGAAATGGAGGAGTGGGCTCGGACTGGAAAGAGACGGGGTAGGAGGGAGGGAAATGGAAGAAGAAAAAGGAGGAGAAACCACAGCTAGGTTGTAAAATAAATAAATTAATTAACAAAACCAAAAATATAGAATATATATACTTTATAGTTTATTCTGTAAAAATAATTAAATTGTTTGCTGGAAAATGGATGAAGAAAGAAATTATCATATTAAATAAAATATAACAGGCTATGACAAATGCAACATTTGATTCCTTTAATGGAGTTGTCATGTTACATAAATACATGATATCCTTTATATGTAAATATATAGCTTATATGATGTTAACGCAGAAGCAGACCGTGTGAATGACCTAGAGAGATGGCTCAGAGGTTAAGAGTACTTGTTCTTGCAGAAGACCTGCACTCGGCTCCTAGTACCCACATGGCAGCATACATTTATCTGTAATGGCAGTTTTAGAGGACCGTGTGCCTTCTGGCCTCCACAACCACCAGGCACACATGCTGTGCACAAACATACATGCTGGCAAAACATGGGTGCACATAACTAGCAATAAATAAACTTAGAAAAACTGTGTTGAGAATGAATGGGACAAAGAAGTGGGAGGTGCAAAGGAATATGTTATAGAGAGTAAAGATATTAGGCAGGACCCTGCCATTTTGTAAAGCTATTCTATTAACTTGTTTCTTCTATATTTTTGCTCTTAACCACAACCATATAAGATTTTGGCACTGAGAGACAGATTCCATTCTTTCCCTGCAACCAATAGACAGCCTGACTGCAAGCATGCACTATGGACTGCCAATCAATCACTAGCATAGAACCTACTTTGATCTCTAAAGTGTATGAGAAGGGACCTTCTTTTTGTCTTGTCTACCTGATATTGACTTAGCATCTTTGCTGTACTGCTGTCTGCTGTCTGTCTATGGCATTAGTATTTTTTCTAATAAATATACAAAAAACACAGTACCCTTTGAACTCCTAATATGAAACCTTTTAAATATGTGTAAACTATGTGATGTACTTGATTTGAAATATCTTTATGACATTTATTACCATCTATATTGTATATGTATGAATTTTAAGAAATTATTAAGAGGCCATGGCAGCATTTTTAGAGTAAGGAAACACAGCACAGTACCTTACAAAGATAATAACAGAACATGTCTGTGGGAAAAGTATGATGGGGAATGAGAGGGTAGGGTAGAGGAGGGAATGTATGGATGGATAACTAAACTGAAGACCCTTCAAAATGTCATTAGGAAACCTACTTCTGTAGATGCTTTATAAGAATATATATGTACACATATTTTAAAAGTGTTAAAATTTATTTATTATATAAATTTGCACATATTCTACTAGACACCATAAGCTGACAAATAAAAAACATGATAAAAATACCATATTATCCATGTTGGAGTTGTTGGCTAGTGGGAACCTATAGACATAAAAACATAGCAATCTATGGTCAATGCTCTTTCTTTTATTCTAGAATTTGTTGTTAAGAACTCATTTCTGAAGACACTGCATACTTGATTCTTAGAATATGAATAGATGAAGCTGGTACTTCTTTGGGAACTTCATCCCTACTTGTTAGCTTTCAGAGTGCTGAAAGGTGCCAAGCATGCTACTCAAGGGGAAAGCCTGACCAGAATGACTTCAAGGACTGACTTATTTAGGATGATCAGGTAATGAAGAAAGGACAGACACACAGCAGAAAGGTTGAGATCAAGTAGACAGTTACTCACTGCTGGAAGATGTTTGGGTTAAGTCTTCACCCCAGCCCCTGGCATCCGTATACCCAGAGTCTGGAATATTTGGGTAGAAGTCCCATCACCTGGGAGTTGCCTCAGTCCAGACTCCACCCCAAAGAAAGCCTGCCAAATGAAGACCCCTCCCTAGAGGTGCTCAAGACCACTTCCACAGGGTATTTAAGCAGCACCCCATAGAACAAACATGTGCTTTCCAGTCTTCTTTCCTGTCTGGGGAGCTGGAACGCCACCTGGGAGTGCTGGGATCCATTAAACCTGGGCCTTTTCTAATTCGGCGTGATTTGGTCTGATTCAGATTATTGTGTCGGCAGAGAGGTTTATCAGGGTGCAAATCTTTTCATCTGGAGGTATCACTGAGAGGCTGTATTCCTACTGGTCCAAGGCCACATATTGGGGAAACACCCTCCCTTGCACCTGCTCTCCACCAGGCTAAGATTGGCATCATCTGGTAAGCTCCAATTTCCAAGTCATTGCCTTTAGAGGCCCAGGGCCTCATATGATTTGGGCTTTTCTGCAAAGACATGGCCTTGCCAGGCTCCTGACCTGACCAGGACAAGGCCCTGCTTTGTCCCTGTGGAGTACCTTCATCAGGAGATGTCCTTTTAAGGAATTTCTCACACCCCTATGGTTTTTTGACCCAAAAGTCTACCACAGTGGACACATTTTGTTACACTTTGTGTTTGGCATAGACTTGTGAGATCAGCACCTGCAATTTGAAGCCAGATTCTCAAGTGCCCTTGGGCTGCCTTTTACAAAATCTTTCTCAATTGGGACTGTCTGGTATCATCTGTCCCCAATGTCTAATCTCTCTGTGGTTTAAGGTCTGGCCTCAATATGACCTTGACAATGGGACACAATGGCCACCTGGAGGGAACTCTTGAATTTTCAATCCTCTGTGACCTTGAAAACTTTTGCCAGCCTGGGGATAAGTGGACAGAACTCTCATATGTCTATGGTTTCTTGGCACTGCACTCCTGCCTATCCCTCAGTAGCCAATGTTTTACAGTGTAGAACTCTAAAATAACTCTAAAGCCATTTCTGACAAGTCTGAGGCCAAGTTTGAGGCCTCTCAGCAGGAGTGCCCTCCCCTCCCTGAGAACCAAGGATCTAACAACTATACATGCATGTACTGAAATGTTGGGAACTTTCCATCATCTCCCTGAGTCTTTGTAAATGTTCTATTGAATAGGGGCAAGATAACCCTTAGGTGTTGACTCAGTTCCTGGTGTTTTGACTCAGTCCCTGGGAAAGGGGCAAAGTGACCCTCAGATGTTCCCTCTTACCTCACCTGATCTGGCAACCACTCTCCAGCCAATTATTGATAATAGCCCTTTGAATAAGCCAATCATACAACCCCCAGAATCCCCGCACCCTTGATTCTGTAGCTTTTTGCTTTAAAAGACAGTCTGTAACAACTATTAGGGTCTTTTCTGGCTCTTCAAATGCTGACAGGACCCTGTCATGACAGAATTAATAAAATCCTCACACTTTTGCATTGACTGTGGTGTCTGGATGTTGTCTTGAAGCAACTCTTCCCTAGAGCTTGGACTCCTAGTCCGACATTTTGGTGCATTGGCCGGGAAGTGAGTTGCTTCTGGATCCATTTCAGACCCAGTTGGAGGTAAGAATGTACGAGCTCACTTTATTGTCTGTCTGTCTGTTTTGTTTCTGTGATTATTGTAGTTTGTATCCATATGTCCGTCAGTAATTTGAAAAAATTTTACCTACATAGGGCCAGTATCTGAGTGGGACCAGGAAGAATGACAGATGTGTCTTAACCTCAGGCCCAACCCAGTAGGAGATGCTCCACAGGTGATCTGGAGGATTGAGATTGTCTCATCCCCAGGAAGCATGACGTCCGTGCTTCCATGTGAATCTGTATTCTTGGCTGTACGCCAATCTGTAGTGCTGCACAGCTTCTGATTTTGAGTTTATGTTTGTCTTTTTATGTTCTCGTTTTATGTTTTATGTATCTGTTTAAATCTGGTATAATGGGTGATTTTAGACTATTGGAGAGAAGTTGTAGACCGAGCTGTGGAAATCTGAAAGAAAAGCTGGTGGGCGTTCCGCTCCTTGGAATGGTCCACTTTTGAAGTGGGCTGGCCACAGGATGGGACATTTAAACTATTTTACAGGTTAAGTCTTCCAGCTCGGCCTGCATGGACATCTAAACCAGGTTCCTTACATCATTACCTGGGAAAGCTTGTCTAGAGACCCGCCCACACTCTGGGTCAAACCATTTTGTTACAGAGCCCGGTGCAGGCACCTTGGCTGCCTTCCTTCTGACTCTGACCCCCCCTCCTTCTGGGGAGTGGCCTGCCCAAGCAAGTTCAGCCACCTGCAGCCTTCCCTCCTGCAGTGGGCAAAGCCCAATAACTTCCTGCTGGATAAAAAGAAAGAAAAAAAAAAAACAAGGTAGCCTTAGAGATAAGCAGGTTCCATTTCACAATTTTGCTTCTTTGTCAAAAGTTTGCTGTTAGACACATGTGAATTTGCATCTAAGGTAAATTGATTTCAGTACTGTGGTTCTATAGCAAAGTTTAAAGTCAGAGATTATGATGTGTTCAGAAGTCCCTTAATTGTACAAGATTTTAAGATTATTTAGGCTATCCTGAGTTCTCTTTTCTTATAAAGTTGAGGATTGTTTTTTTTCAAGGTCTGTGAAAGATTGTCAATTTTGCTATGTTGACTATCTTAGCAAGAGCATAGGAGATCTTTCCATTTTCTGATATCTTAAGTTTCTTTCTTCAAAGATTCAAAGTTCTTACTTGATTGGTTAGAGTTACTCAAAGATGTTTTATGGTATTTATGGCTATTTAAAAGCATGACGTTTCTCATTTATTATTGATATAAAAGAGGTGCATTTTGGATTGTTTTCAGATTCTGGTTATGATAAAATAATTCTGCTGTGTATGTAGTTAAGCATGTGTCCTTATGGTATGACTGAGCATCTTTTATAAATAGGCCTAAAAGGGGTATTGCTGAGTTTTAAGATAATATGTTGCCTATTTCTGAGAATTTACCATACTAATGTTCAAAGTAGCTGTATCAGTTTGCACTTTCACCAGCAATGGAGAAATTTTTTTTACTTTATCTCTTAAGCATGAATTGTCAGCAGTATTTTTAATCTTGGTCATTTTTACAGGGATAAGATAAAATCTCAGAGTTGTTTTGATTTGCGTTTCTCCGATAGATAAGGATGTTATATTTAAGCAATTTTTAAATATCTTTCAGTTATTTTGGGTTCATCTTAAAAGTTTACAGTTTGGGTCTGTAACATAATTTTATTGGATTATTTGTTCTTATGAGGACTAATTTCCTAAATTCCATATATGTTTTTAAAATAAATCATTAATAATTGATAAAAATATTTTCCCATTCTACAGACTGATATTATGTCCTATTGATTATATCCTTTACTATACAAAAGCTCCTCAGTTCTGGAGATCTCATTTATTAATTGTTTCCCTCAATGTCTATGCCACTGAGGCTATGTTTGAGATGTACCAATGCATTCAAGTGTACTTGAAATTTTTTCTTCTATGAGGTTCAGTATTGTTGGTTTTATGTTAAGGGCTTTGATTCATTTAGATTTCAGCTTTGTGTATAGAGATAAATATAAATCTATTTTCATTCTTCTACATGTTGATGTCTAATTAAATATTCAATGGTTAAGGCCTTAGTTATAATATTCTTATGAGAGATCTAGAAATACAAAATTTAATTCTTAAAGAGAGAAACTGACAGTCAAAATGCCGGTCTCGTGGTAGGTCTCAGGGGGGCAGGGCTGCAAGGCACCCCAATAATTTGGCCAAGGTAAGAGAGGTTCTCCAGGGGCCAATTAAAATCTGTATTTCTTAAATGTTTAATGGAGGTTTACAGGCATTTTACCCAACCTCTAAAGGTCAGCAACAGTGGTAGCCATGGCCTTCATAGGACAGTCAGCATCAGATATAAGGATATAAAGTTACAACATGTAAATAGGTTGCAAAATTATACCTTTACAAAATTTGGTTAAGCGAGAGACAGAGAAAATGTTTCATAAGTGAGAGAGAGAGAGAGGTGGGAGACAGAGAAAAAAAGAGACACGACTCAGACAGATAGAGACCTGGGCAAAAGACCAATGAAGATTAACAGAGGCACCCCTGGGACCAAGACTAATGTGCTTATTGCAAAGAAAAAGGACATTGGAACAACTGGACACCTGACAAACTGTAGATTTGGGGAGAGGACAAATGACTCGTTTCTCCCTGAATGTCCCAAGCCTTCATTACAAAGTTAAAGGCCCAGATCAGGTTTACTCTAGCTGGGCCAGGGCCAATGATAATCAAAGCCCTGCATGAGCTTGGACTCCTAGTCCAACAACAGCACTGGTTTGGTCACCATGGTCACAGCGCCTCCAGATTCCTGACTAGATCTACCATGAGTGTGCTACCAGAGACACTGGCCGTTCTCCCGCTCCCTCAAACCCTGACTACCCAACCACCTTCTATGGGGCAACATTCCTCCCCATATACACTCCTTCCTACTTCCTCCCTAGCCAAAGAGAAGGTTGAAGGCCAACCTCCTCCTCCTTACCCTCCTTGCTCCCCTCCCCTTCCTTCTACTGCCTCTCCCTACCCTTCCATGTCACAACCCACCTCTTGGACCCCTTCTACACACTGGCCTAACCTCTTCCATTCCTTCCCTGTCTCTTCTCATACCAGGTCTCATCAAACCCCTGCCCTTCTCTGCCCTCTCTGAGAGGTAGCAGGAGCTGATGGAATTGTTAGGGTCCACATTCCCTTCTTTCTTCAGGACCTCTCGCAATTAGAAAAGCATTCGGGTTCCTTCTGTGATAATCCTTCTGTTTATATCAAGGAGTTTTACTATTCGTTTAACCTGGCATAATCTCTATGTCATTCAGGCCTCTACTCTCACTCCTGAAAAGCAAAGTGGGTTCAGGCATCAGCTAGACACTACACAGACCAGACCCACCTACTGGACATTACAGTCCTTGTGGGGGACTTGGCTGTACCAGCTACAGAACCATACTGGGATTATCAACCAGGCCAGAATTGCTGGCAGAGGCAGGACATCATGGTCTGCTGCCTCCTTCAGGGTATAAAGATAGTCTAGTAAAAACTTGTTCACTTCGACAAACTCTGAGAGATCACACAGATAGCTGATGAAACTCTGGCCATTTTTTAAAAACCGATTACAAGGGACCATGGTTCGATATACTTGACTAGACCTAGCCTCCCCAGTGGAAGCCACAGTCCTGGCTACCCATTTTATTTTTCAGTCAGCATCAGATATTAGAAAGAAATTTAAAAAGGCTGAAGAAGGTCACCAAACTCCCATACAGGAATTGGTAAAAATGAGCTTTAAAGTTTTTAATAAGGCAGCTGAGTCTTCCTGACAGACGAGGCTGCAATAGGCAGCTATGCTCCAAGTCCAAGTTTTAGCAGTTGCCTTGAGGCACCACAAGGACCCCCACAAGGGAGACAAGGAAAGTTGATGACGACCAAGGCTCCATCCTGCCAGAGATCAGCCTAAGTCAGCTTTACTACTAGCTGACTACAAATGTGGCCATAATGGTCATTTGTCACAATATTGTCCAGAGCCTCAGCCGTCTACAAGGCTATGTCCTATCTGCCAGCAGCCTGGACACTGGAAATCACAATGCCCCCATGTGGGTTCATCCTCTATGCCACACCTCGGAGGTCCAGCCTCACCAACACTGGCCTCCAGGGAAATAGCAGATGGGGTGGCTCAGGTACTCCAAGACCACATCATTCCTTGGTTTGGCATTCAACAGACCATCCAGATGGACAATGGGCCAGCCTTCAGTTCCAGGGTCATGGAGCTCGTGTCAGAAGCTCTCAACATCTCCTGGAAGCTTCACATGCCTTACCACCCACAATCCTTGGGAAAGGTGGAGAGGGCCAGTGGACTCACCAAAAACCAACTAATCAAGCTTTCCATTAAACTCAGGTTATCTGGGCCCTCCCTTCTCCCCATTGCCCTTATCTGTCTCCTGGTAACTCCACATTCTCCTATTGGTCTAAGCTCCTTTATGGTAGGCTCTTCCTCCTTAATCACCACCTACCAGCCCAACTCCTCCACTGGCTGGGTACCTCCCCTACCTCTCCCTCCTGAAGTCCCTTTTCCATTCTCATGCTGATAGCTATCTTCCTGCCCCCACACCAATGGACCCAAACACCCCTGAACTTGCCCCGCTCTCCGCAGAAGACAGAGTGCTCCTCAAACAGCTAGTTCCTATGTCTCTCGAATCACGATGGATAGGACCTCACAATGTAATGTTTACCACCCCTTTGGCTGCCAAGGTTCTGGGACACCCATGTTGGTTCCACCTCTCCAGGCTCAAGTGGGCACCTATTCAGGATTCTTGGTCTGTCCAGCAGTTAGGACCCTCCACCCTCTGGGTTTCTAAGATGCCACAATGAAGGGCCTACTTGCTCCTTGTCCTGGCATATTCACCTTTGTTATGACAACCAAGACAGATGATAACAATCTATATTTTCTCCTAGCAACCTGCCTTCTCAGCTCTCTCAGGGAACAGATGCCTTGTTGGGCCTCATGAGGCCTGGGCCTGAGGCCCGGTGTAAGTTCCTAAGCCTAATTTGAGTTTGGTGAGGACTAGTTTAACTTCCTGAGCCTAACTCAAGTTTGGAGACCTGTCTCTGGCTACCCAACTTAGGCCAGCCTCTGCCTAACCATGGCTAATGTGGCAGAATATTATTGGTCCTTGTTCCTTGCTCTGCCTTGGCCCATTCCAGGCTTTTCCACCTCCATCACAACCCTATATAAGTCCTTGCTTAATACCATTAACCGAGTTCCTGCTTTGGCAGACTCTCGACTCAGTGAGTATGTTTCTCCCTGGTGCCCAGGGGAGAGGGCTGAGTTGTGACACTCACCATCCCATTCAGCCCCAGGGAGACTCTGGCAGGTCCAGCTCTGCCCCTGCTCTTTCTGCCAGAGTACCGAGCAGATTGGTGCCCTGTGTGAGGATCTTTCTGCCAGAGAACCCAGCAATGACTGAGGTCTTCAGGATGGCAGTTAACTGGATGCCTCTCTAGCCACACCTCCTACTAAGTGTGAGCCCAACATCTCCCAACTCTCTCCTCCCCCACATTACACCATACCCACAGCATGTAGCCAGACTTAAGCTGGAGCCCCTATACTCAAAGAATCTGGGATGTTTGGGTTAAGGCTTCACCCCAGCCCCTGGCATCCATATAGCCAAAGAGTCTGGAATGTTTGGAAAGAAGTTCCATCCCATCCCTGGGAGTTGCCTCAGTCCAGACTCCACCTCCACGAAAGCCTGCCAAAAGATGACCCCTCCTCGGAGATGCTCAAGACCACTTCCAAATAGTATTTAAACAGCAAACCAGAGAACAAACACATGGTTTCCAGTCTTCCTTCCTGTCTCCTCACTGGGGAGAAAAACACCACCCAGGAGCACTGGTATCCATTAAAACTATGCTTTTTCTAATTCAGTTTGATTTGGTCTGATTTGATTATTGTGTCGGTGGAGAGGTTTGTCAGGGTACAAAAACATTTTAGAAGGCAGCAATCACAGGCCAAATATTCAATGTGTTTATTTTACATCTGAAGGAGGGGGCGGTTTAGTTCATCTTAGTAGGAGGACATTGTAGAATAGCAGTCTCAGGAAGCTGCAGTCATCCAGGAGGAGGGCACTGATGTAAATAGTTTCTGCTTACACTGTCAACAATCACACTCAGACCAGAGGAAGGATTTATCATTTCCCTCAGAGCCTCAGAAGCGGAAGCCTGAGTTATTGGTCTGAATTATTGGAGTCTTTGACATGCTATGTTATGTCAGTGACACACATTTACTCAGAACTTCATCTGTTGCTCACACATTCAGTCAATGCCCTTTTCTTTCTCACAAAAACAATGTTCATCAATCTTACCCATTTGATAACTCCGTAAGTTACATTAATGACCAACCTGGAAACACATGCCTTCTGTGTGAATAGTGACCTGACTATAACAGGAGTAATGGATCACTTTCTCACCAGATTTACAAACTTTTAAAGATGATACCCAAACCTGGTACCATTAAGTAGACCTGTGCCTACACATGTCAAAAGCCCTATAGGAGAACCTTGTCTTACTCTCTGCTAAATCTACATAGCATTAGTCTGACTCCTAATGACTACACCCATGGATCAGTGAATCTATCAAACCTCATCAGAAAAGTTTCTTTTTGCAGCAGGTTGCAGTTAACAGACTCACAACTTGTCGTGGCTCAGAGAATAAGAAACTGCAGTTCCTAGCCCTTTTTTGGGACATCATTATCATACCTACAATTTTGTAGATTCAGGTATCCTTGCAGGAGATGAAGCAAAAAGATTTTAAGAGTCAGAGATGGTAGATAACTGCAAAGAAACAATATTTTCTAGACACATCATGGATGATGAATTTGTGAACTAACATCAATTGGGAGTTATGAGTTCAATGCACAAGATTTGCACAAACCCAGGTCTAACAAAATCCCAGCATTGACAACAGAGTTATTCACAGAGTCCCAGTCCTAGCTGAGGAACTATTGATATCTGAAACCTCCTGAGACTGAGAGTTAGTCTTCCTCAATGTGTGGCAATTTGTAAGTTGACTATGCTGCTGTGGATGATCACACACCCAAGAT
>PVIU01023752.1:0-26825 GCA_004026605.1 Ondatra zibethicus | reverse complement strand
GGAGATAGAGACAGAGACCCACATTCACATCAGAGCAATGGATTGAGCCCCCAAGGTGCAGGTGAAGAGCAGAAGGTGGGAGAAGATGAGTTAGGAAGTTAGGACCGTGAGGGGCTGGTCCACCTACTGAGACAGTGTGCCTGAACTAATGGGAGCACACCAATCCACCTGGCCTGGGACTGAATGAGCATATGATCAACTTTTATTTTGTTAATTGTATTGTTTTGTTTTTTGAGACAGGTTTTGGAACCTTCCCTGGAACTCGCTTTGTAGACCAGGCAGAAATTCAACTGCTTCTGCCTCCCCTAGTGGTGGGATTAAAGAAATAAGTCACCATGGCATGACAAAAGCTTTCTTTTATAAGCTGCCTTGGTCGTGGTGTTTTATCACAACAATTGAAAATAAACTAATATATTTCACTTCCAATATGGGAGATACAAACTGTGAAAAGAATTCCAAAAAACTCTAATTTGTCTTTTTCAAGTTGGACTCTGAAAGTGCCTTTTTCTCTGTGTGCATTGTGGAATATGCAAAATGGTGAAATATCTTTAGTCAATGAGAGATCTATTTTTGGACATCTGCATCTGTGAAAGATAAATTTTCTTTGTATGGCTGATATAAGGTAGTGGTCCATCATTGTACTTAATGGATGTCACCAAAAGACTTAGCAGACTGCACACAATTATCAGTCACACTGATATTTATTTTAGTGTTTCACTTCTTGATGTATTTGTTGTTTTTATCAACATATAATCATTGTAAAAATTATGGTTTTCATCATCATATTTCATATGTATATATTAAGTACTCTTATCACATTTATGCCTTTCTTTATTGCTCTTTACTCCTGATTGCCCCTTTCCTATTTCTTCTCCCCTGAAAGAAAATCACATATTTAAATATAGGTTCTTTGAGAAAAAAAATGCAATATCTGTGAGTTTGGCTCACTTGGTTTTAACATGGCAGTTTGCGACTCTATACATCTTCTTGCAAATGTCACAATTTCATCCTTTGTGTTTGGCTACTTCTTTATCACCATAGTCCATTTTCTTCTGCTGCTGCACAGCTGGCAGTGATCTTATATACCTGAGTGTTTAGGTTCACAAACATGTGCATGTTATTCTTGTCTACATCATGATGTAAAACAGGCCATGGAATGTCTGTGTGTTTATACATGTTAAATAAATTCACTTTCAAAAGATAAAGATCTCTTTTAGAGAATTATTATTTCTGGTGCTCTGCTCCTGAGATGCTGATGTTTCAGGATTTAGAAGCTAGGGATTTTAGACTTAAGGCTTTTGATTTAAGCTTTTAGCTAATGCCATTTGGGAGCATGTCTTTGGGGATTATGGCCCTAACCTTTTTCTCTTTTGTTACTGCCTTAGTCTATGATAATCACATGGAAAGGAAAGGGCAAAATGAGTCCAGGTGGGTGTGACTGCACCTGGAAACTCTTTTCTGGAAAATGAGATTTCTCACCAGGAGCTTACCTGGCAAGCCAGCTTTTCTTGTACTAAGATGCCATGCCAGTGGCTCAGGCCCGAGAAGTTAGGGAGTGGAAAAGGCCTGCCAGTTCCCTGATGCAACACCCAAACTCCCCAAGGGTTCCTGCTGCCAGGAACTCTGTTATTAGTCTTCATGGCGATGCTCTAAGATAAAGCACAGGTGTGGCATGCACAGGCATTGGGAATGGCTTTTCAAAAGGCCAGTAATTGTCCCAACTGCCAAGAATCATCCAGAAATAGGAACAATTTGGACTCTATTATTTCAGTGGTTGTTTGTGAGTGAAAATCCATCACTGCTCCATTATTCTCCTTGATACACAGGGCATAATTGTCAAGTGGTTAGGCAGCTACCTTGAAAGAACATCTATCCTTCCCTTAAAGTAAGGATCAAGCACCTAGGGCTTTGTAGCATAATTGAGTGGGTCTGTGATTTGAGTCTTTGACACAGAGGAAGTAGGGCAGCTTCCTTGTCCTTGATACTGTCTCACTTTTCTTCATTGCTCCTGTGAAACATTTCTTTTACTCTGTAGAATAGAGACGATTCTAATTTGAGACTTGAAGTCCCAACTTGGAATCATAGCTTCTCTATAAATTATCAGCTCTCTGCGTGGCTGCTGGCTTCTTCAGAGCCTCCACTCTCATGGCTATAAAATCTGTATATTGCTTAGCTCAGATTTGTGAAAAGATGAAGATGAGATGATCTGAGATAAGAACAGACTGTTAATATCAACACAGCTCCAATTGGTATCACAAGTACCACTTGTGGGGTGGAAAGACAGGCTGGCTTTGACAAGGTCTTGGATACCTGACCTGATCAAGAACAGGAGAGGAAGAGGGGCTTTAAGTACCAGTTGACACATCTCTCTTAGAATGCTTCTTGAGGATCAAAAATATTCAGTGACTTTTTAGTTTTTTTTTTTTTTATTTCTGGGCTATTCCTTGCCATTGTCCATTGTCCTGTTTTCTCTAGATACTCAGAGAAAAAATGGTTGGACCTGTGATAACTAATAATGTTTTTCTATGTTTAGTTACTTTTTCTTTTATAAAAATATTTATTTATTAATCATTTTTGTGTTTTTGTGTATATACCTGTGTTAGTTTATATATGATATTTATTAGATACTTATTAGACCAGAAGAGGCATTAGATACCCTAGAATCAGAGTTATAGGTGGTTGTAAGCCACCTTATGGAAGCCTGAAACCACATCCAGGCCTTCTGTAAGAGCAGAAAGTGTTCTTAACCACTGAGGTGTCTCTCCAGTTCAGTTTGGGGTATATTTAGAGCATATTAGGGATTGAAGGAATAATGTATAAATATAATGCAAACATTTAAACTGTTTCTGTCTTCGTTAGGGTTTTTATTGATGTGAAAAGACACCATGACCACTGCAACTTGTCTAAAGAAAACGTTTAATTGGGGGGGGGGCTTGCTTACAGTTTCAGAGGTTCCGTCCATTATTGTTATGGTAGGGAGCATGGAGTCATGCTGGAAGATGTGGTGCCGGCTACATCTTGATATGCAGGCCACAGGAAGTTGACTGAGACACGTGGTGGTATCCTGAGCACAAGAAACCTCCAAGTCAGCCCCACAGTGACACACTTCCTCCAAGAAGGCTACACTTGCTCCAACAAAGTCACATCTCCTAATAGTGTCACCTCCTTTGAGATTACGGAGGCCAATTACATTCAAACTTCTGCATTTTCTGATCACACACTTAGGGATAACTTTTGCTCATGCATTAGTTTGAGATATCATTAAGGACACAGCTATATAAAAGACAGTAATACATGCTCTCTCCTCTCCCTCCATCTTTTCCTACCATTCTTCCTTCTCTGATTCCTCTTACATTTTTTCTTTTCTTTCTCTTCTTTTCCTTTTCTCTTTTATTTTACAGGTGAAAGGTGTAAATTTACATTTGTTTTAACATTTGTTTAAAGGGTATGACTGAGAAGAATGGGGATTTGGCTATGACTCCTTCATTGAGTGTTTGACATTAATCTTAGTAGACAAAATTACATATTGACATTTTACTCTGACAAACCAAGAGTCAGTAAGACATTAAGTCTTATAAACTAGATAAGGAGCTGTGGTTTACCAGTGGCTTATTTATTTTTTTATTTATTTTTGTGGATGCAGGTGTGTCACTGACAGAGTCAGAATATTATTTCCTTAAAATAAGACCAGAACTGCTTTCTCACAATGACTCATATTAACCCAAAGGACAATGGATTGCAGGTGTTAAACTCTAGTAAGTCACCATAGAGATATAAACAGAATCATTATCTACTTTCTGGTTTTCCAATGTATACTGTGGGATAATGCTCCTGTACCCTGTAAAGATTTGTTGCTTGTATTGGTTTAATAAAATGCTGATTTGCCAGTAGTTAGTCAGGAAATATAGGGAGGGAAAATGGACTAGAAGAATTCTGGAAGAGGAAAGGTCCAGTCTGCAGTCAGCAGTCAGATGCAGAGGAAGCAAAATGAGAATGCCTCACTAATGAAAGGTACCAAGCTTTATTGCCAACATAGATAAGAGCTAGTTAATAATAAGCCTGAGCAAGTAGGCCAGCCAGTTTATAATTAATACAAGTCTCTGTGTGTTTTGTTGTGACTGAGCAGCTGTGGGACTGGGCAGGACAGACACTTCCATTTATAAATGTACATTGTCACGTCTTCATCACTGAGAACCAACAAGAGTAACAGAGACACCCCCACCCCACTTCCAGTCAGTCTATAACCAGCATGGAAAGAGTCATCATTTGTCAGTGGCACCATAGTGAACATCTGGTTGATTAACAGATGTTAATGCCAGAATAGCTTGGGCTTGATCAACGATGTAATCAATCATGAAAGTCATAATTTTAGCAAGGTTTAGACTGTTCCATTAAATACAGATGGAATACATCTGATGTTGAGATTTTTAAAAATGCTTTTCTCTAAACCACTGTTTGTGCAGCATCTGTATGCATATAATTTTAGATGTGATTTCTAACACATCCATATGGCAACTACCTTACATTAAAACAAGACCGTAGAGGGAGAAGGTAAGGATATGTTTCTCTTATTTGGGACAGAATAAAATGTAGTTTAGTTTTATGCATCGAAGGAAAAATATACAAATATGGGATAAAAAATGAGATGTGGTTAATTAGGAGGAAATTGTTCACTGAGTATTTTATGTACAGCATCTGACTTTGGATTTAGGTTTCTTTACTCTTATTGGACAAAAGAATTACAAAGAAAACAATACAACAGAACAAAAAAGTTAAAAGGGATCAAAGAAAGGAGAGAGTAAGCATTTGACATTGCTTTTCTCTAAGAGGTTATTATAAAGGTTCCACAAATACACAAGCAAAAGCAGGAGTCACCTCAAAGCATATTGCATGTACACATTTCTTCATTCTAAAAAGGAGAGGAAAATGGAAAGTAAATTTTATCCTCTAGTATTTATTTTTGATCTTTGCCTTGATGATATTAAACATATATTTTAGTAGAAGTTCTTCAGAAACACAGCGCTGATTGGGAGAGAGGGTGAGGGAGGGAGAAAGAAAGAGCGAGAGAGAGTGAGAGAGAGAGAGAGAGAGATTGAGATTTAATTTGGCATCAGTGTATCTGATTGAAGAAGTTATCAGCCAATATCTTCAGGGTGGGCTGGCAGTCTAGAGACATAGAAACATTTGATGTGTAGACTGAACCCAAAGGCAGATGATATGTAGAATTTCCTCTTCTTTGAGAATATTCATCTGATTGATTCAAGCCTACTCACACCATGGAGGGTACTTGTTTACTCTGAGGCTACAGATTTAAATGTTAATCTTATCTTGAAAATACTTTCACTGCAAAAAGTATAGTAGTGCTTGATTGAGCAAATTTCTGGGTACCATGACATGGCCAATATGCTAGTTTGAATAAGAATGCCTCCTATACATTTGCATATTTAAATGCATAGTCATTGGGGATTGGCACTACTTGAGAAGGAATAGGTGGTGTGGAATTTTTGAAGGAGGTGTGTCTCTAGGGGTGACATTTGAGGTTTAGAAGCCCTGCAACTTGAGGATCTGGATGTAGAACTCTTTGATCCTTCTCCAGCGCCATGTCTGCTGTGTGCTGCCAGGCTCCATACCATGATGATAACGGACTAACCCTCTCAAACTATAAGCAAGCCCCAATTAAATGCTTTTTTTAAAAATAAGAGTCACTGTGGCCATGATGTATTTTCAAAACAATAAAGCACCAACTAAGACAGCCAGGTTAACACAAACTTAGTCATCACATTATTAAAAAGTTCCTTAAAGCCTATTTTTGTTGTTGCAAAGAGTCTTTTTTTTTCCAAAGGATTGCCTTTTTGTGCCTAAATTTGGAATGAGTAGGTGACCACTTTACATACAATATCTGGGTTTCTAGTGTATTTCTATTTTCTTAGAAAAGTTTACTGTCCAGTTCTACTCATCTCATTTAGTAGTATGTCCTGAAGTTGAAAAAAAGGAGTTTCCCCTCTATACACAGATGCTGCAGTTTAGTGTCAGGTTTGAGGTCTGCCTCTGTGAGAGCTGGCTCTCTGAAGTCATTCAATAATGAAAATTGTTTTGATCCTTATAGCAATCGCACTCATAGAATGAATAGGATACAGGGACAATGCTTTGAACACCACTGGAGAATGATGTAGGTTACAGTGAGGGACAGTCTGTTCTGTTGCATGTGGTGTCTAGATAGTTACAATCCAACCTGCAAACTGTTATTATTTTTATGTGGCTTTAAAAAATGCTTTATTTTTGTGGAGCTGCAGGGCTTTTGAAAATGAATTCAGCCGACACATTGAATTGAGTTTTAGAAAGATGGATGGCAGATTCATATTCCTGAAAAATCACGTGACTTGTATCAATTTAGTGTGTCAGCTAAAAAAAAGTTTAAAGAGAGAAAAAAGTTTTAAAAAAAATATATTGGCTAGAAGCAGGCTTAGTGAAACTGGTTATTAGTGTAAATTTACATTGTGGTATTTGAGTTTAGTTGTAGATATGAATATAATTGACACAAACCTAGCGGCTAAGGCAGGGAGATCTCAAATTTAAGTTCAACCTGGGCTACATGGAGAGTCTCAGACCAGCCTTAGCAACATGGGAAAGTCTTATCTCAAACAAACAATATGATGATGACGATGATAATACACGGTTAAATTTTGCACAGTTGAATAGACAGTGACATACAGAAGTGAGGACCATCCCTAGAGTAAGGTCAAAGCATGCTGACATTATTAGTTGAAGAAACATAATTGCAATAGTTGTTATTTTGCAATACTGAGAAATGAATCATGAGCTTTATATATGCTAGCCAGGTGCTTTATCGTTGAACTATACCTCCAGGCACAACCTGTACTAATTTGATATGAAAGCTAGCTCTCATGTAGCACAGAATGTAAAATTGGATAGATTCTTTGATTATTCGCTTAGCTTTCTTTTAAAGAAAAGAATAAGTATATTTATGCTATTAACCAAATTTTCTCATTATCTATTTACATTGTGTCCCACACGCTTGCTCCTTAGGCTACAGTTATAAGAGAAATGAGAGAATTGTGGAGCTTGTTTTCACATAGAAGTAGATTAAAATAAGCCATGGCTATGATTAAAGTAACAACTATACTGTTTCAGAAGATAAACATCTCTATCAGAATTAAGGAATTCAGAGGAACTGCAAAGGCCAAGAAAGACCTGGTGAGTTGGAAGGTGGTTGGTTGCTCAGGTGTGCCTCATGGGAAGTTGACATTTGAGGGAGGATTTGAAGTGTGTGCCTAGGTTCTCTACTGCTCCCCTGTGGAATACTGGGAGAACTGATGTGGGAGCAATTCAAGCTTGCAGAGTGCTGAAGGTTATGCAGTGAAACTGTCTCATGCTGAGAGACAGAAGGAACTACCAGCAGTTAAAAGGGGAAGTTAAATGATCTAAAATATTTTGACCAATGATGACTGGTTGCCGAGTTGAGAATAGATTCTAGAGAGCAAAAGTAGAAATGGGGAGAACGAGGTGGTGCTGCAAGTACCCAGAAGAGACAGGGAGAGAGCTCATTCGAAGGTGAGGGAACGAGACAGTGGTGGGGTTCTGGACATGTAATAATTCAGAAGTAGAAGGGACAGCATTTTCTGGCTCAAAAGATCAGTTTAGTGAAGCAGAATAGTCAAAGAGCCTTTATTTGTAGAACTGAAAAGATGAAATTGAAAGTTCATGTGGACCAGGCTGAGGAAAGATGCCCTGGTGGAAACGGTCTGGAGTTCAGATATTGATGGCTGAAGTTGAGATGTCTATTAGCAAGGAACTGGAGAGCAGGCATCAGGCAATGGAGGTTAGGATGTGTAAAGTACCACTGAGCTGGCATTCTGGAATATGTCGATCAAACAAACGGTTTAACTGCACACAATGGACAGCACTTGATGGTTCTTTAAAATATAAGATCAATTTTGTGAACATTTCATGAGCATTCAAAAACAGAGTTTAATTTATATTCACCCTGTCTAATTAATAGTTTATCTGATTTGGAAATTTGTAACTATTTTTCCCTCAATTGATATGATATTGGCAGAGAATGAAACTAGGTTTTGTCAACTTGCTTTCCTATTGTGCCTTGCTTTATTGTCCACCAGCTTCAGTTATTTCCTTAGCTCAGTCTTTAGCGCTATTTTGATCCCTGAAGGTGTTTAGACATGAATAGAGTGCCTAGTCTAAGGAGATACATGTGTGAAAATGCCACAATAAAAGTTGTTATTTTGCGCAATGTAAATAAGTTAATAAGAAGCCAAATATTAATTTTCATATTTATACTTGAAGATAGCACACTGATGCTTAATGAATTCTTTTTGGCTTCATGTATGCTAAATCATCCTGACAGAGCATGTTGTTCAGATCTTTGATTTACTGATTGAATTTCAGTTCATTCTATTGACTCAACAGAGAAACACCAAAAATTTCCTTTTATACCTGTGTGTTTTTCTACTTTTAATTTTAAGCTTTATCTAATTTTGCTTCATGTATTTTTTTCTTCTTGTTGTTGCTGAGACAGGGTTTCCCAGTAGCTATAGAGCCAGTATTGGAACTTGCTCTGTAGACCAGGCTGGCATCCACCTCTGGAGGAGTTCTGGGATTAAGGGTGTGTGCCACCACTGCCTGGTGGTTCAGGTATTTTTAAAATTTAAATTACACTTCATTTATTTATTGTGGCTTCAGGTGTGAGAGGACAACTCAGGTTTTGCTTCCATCAGGTGTGTCCTGGGCTTCAAACTCAGTTTATCAGGCTTGGTGAAGTCTTTGCTTGCTGAGCCATCTCACTAGCCCTGCATCATGTCTTTTGAAATGCTTTATAGTTGTGAATGCACTCAGGACTATGAGGCATTTGTTCTAGCTTCCTTTCTGCTGCTGTGATAAAACACTGTGACTGAAACAACTGAGTGGTGGAAAAGTTTTATATGTCTTCCATTTCCAGGTCACAGTCCATCATTGAGAGGAGGAACCCAGAGTATGAACCTGAGGTAGAATCCATGGAGGAAAGCTTCTCTTTGACTCACTGACATGCTCATGTTTCGCTAAGTTTCCTACATAACCCTGGGCAGCCTATTTAGGGATTATACTGCACACAGCGGGGAGAGCCTTCCTCCATAAACTGGTAATCAGGAAAATCCCCCCAAATATGCTCATGGTTCAATCTTATCTAGGCAATTTTTCAGTCAAAACTTTTCTCTAACTCTAGGCTGTGCTGATAATTAAAGCCAACTAGAACAGCATTCATGGTTTATTTGTCCCATCAATCAATTGATTCATAATTATTACAATTTTAAGAATGTTACTCTGTGTTTTGGGTATATTATACCATTTATCATTTATCCACAATAGCATCCTTGTTCTAAAGTCTAGTTTGTCTGAAATTTAGACTTTCTAGCTCTCCTTTGATTAGTGCTACACAGCACACACACACACACACACACACACACACACACACACACACACACACACATGCATGTCCGTTCTTTAAATGTTAACAGATATGTGTCTTTCTACTTACTGAATTTCTTGTTAAGTCTCCTGTTCCCATCCAAATGATGATGTCTTTTTTATGGTATTTAGGTTAAAATGATAATAAGGTTGGATTTAAGTCTAACACCTTGCTAGTTGTTCTCCAGTTGTTTTTCTGTTCTTTTGTTTACTTTAAGTCTTTTCTGTATTATTTTGTCTATATTTTATGGTTCTATTTTCTACTTTATTGATGTTCTTTTAAAAATACTTTAAGTGCCTTAGTGGGCTTATATTATATTTCTCTTTATTACCGAGTAGAGTAAAAG
The DNA here is from genome assembly GCA_004026605.1 of Ondatra zibethicus. Classification (NCBI taxonomy): domain Eukaryota; kingdom Metazoa; phylum Chordata; class Mammalia; order Rodentia; family Cricetidae; genus Ondatra; species Ondatra zibethicus. The sequence goes on along the minus strand of PVIU01023752.1, from coordinate 16,998 downwards.
ACTGTTCTTGCTCAAAGAAATATTTAGCCTTTACATGAACCCTAAAGAGTCACCTCCCAATGCTGGGAATGTCTTGCTTGATAATCAATGTATCTGCCTGGGGACTTTGAGCCATGTCAGGTAGCCCAATATTGTTAATAGTGTGATCTATTATGGAGTCTTGAGCCAGCCAAGTATTAGTCAGAACCCCGGAGGGTCTCTAGACAAAGATCATTTACATGGATGATTAATCATATCTATAACCAAAAATCTTGGGACTAACTTGCAATGAGATTTCTAAGACTGTTATTTGTTTTGTAGTCTCTAAGGTAATTAGTGGGAGAGATGGGTGGCCTGCCTAATTTGACTGAGAAAGGACATGGGGGAATGTCATTCTTTGCTGGTCCTGAGTTCTACTCTCTATGTTCTTTTCTTTTGGCCAATTTTAATTTCCAGGTTTATACTGCAATAAACTAACCATGAGAATAATGAGCTTTATGTGTTCTGTAAATCGTGGCAAATTACTGAGCCTGAGGGTAGTTTGATGGGTTACCAAGGAAACCAAAGCTTCCTTTTGGGTTTTTAGTCTCATCAATAAAAGAATTTGAAAACGGACTTGGAAGGAAGCTCAAGGACAATTTTACAAAAGAGTTAAACAAACAAAAAAAAAAAAACAAAACAAAACAAAAAAAAAAAACAACAGACCAGGCAAGCTAGAAACTCTGTAGCTGCCAGGAGAAGGGAAGATAGAGAAGTCAGATCTTTTAAGTTAGGTATGGAGGTCAGGGAAACAGCAGGAGCGTGCAGTGTCAGGAGCCTGCTTACATAGCCTTTTGGCTGGTATCCAAAAAAAAGAGAGAGAGAGAGAAAGAAAAGGAGAAAGAAATACATGTTTAGGTCAGAGGTTTTGAGTTCTGAGAACACCTCATTGTGGGCAGTGTGTTTCGGGATAAAGATTGCACCAGAGATACCTGGATAGAAATAGACTCAGGTTTTTACTTATATGTGTGTGTGTGTGTGTGTGTGTGTGTGTGTGTGTGCGCGCGTGCGCGTGCGCGATCTTATGTATAGAAAGGGGAAGGGAGACGAGAGAAGGGGAGTGGCTACTGGATTGGGGAAACAGCTCAGTAAGCATTGTACTTCCCTTTAAGGCCTTTACAGAGCCCCTCACCTCTTCCACTTACGTTTCAGTCCTACTGCATGCTCTGTCCTTTAGACAAAGCCCAGATGGCGAATCACTTATAGTCTTCCTCTGCAAATGTTCATATGCTAAGCTTCATATTTTAGTTTCTAGTCCTATTCTCTTGTCACAGAAGGATCTTTAAAATTTATAAACACTCTAACTTTAAATATGATCATATATTTTTTCATGGTGTTTAAGGAGCTAAACACAATAGAGCTGATTGTCCTCTTCACATTTTTGTTTATGGTTATCACATTTAAGTTTCATAAATGTTATTAGCTAAGAAAATGTACTGCTGTTACTTTATTTTAGAAAATCAATGATCTTTCAGGGCTTTGAAAAATAAGGTTAAAAACTTAAATATTGATTTTATTTAGCATTTGTTGTCCATATTTGCCAGTTATAAATTTATTTTGTTAAGTCTTCAGCTATCTCAGTCCTCTGATAGTATACGGGTTGAATTAATTCAGTTATCATCTTTTGTAACACTTATGCGTGCACACACACACATGATGATCATGTATTCTTTCATTTTACCTTTTAATATCTGTATCAGATAAAGACGTCACCTGAATAAAGTACAGGAAAAATGCTTCTTGTTGCTAGAATGGAAGTAAATAAACAAATAGATAAATAAATAAATAAACAAGAAAACCCCCAAAACATGCTGTCATGAAGTGTGGCAGACAAATGAGAAACTATGCACCATGACCAAGTGTAATTTAATCAAATATGGTAATGTTATCTTTGCATGTGAAAGGTGATAAATTAACATATTATATCCAAGACATAAAGTAATGGTTGAGGATAAAATGGTAGATAAATCAGAACCCTCATTCCCGGCTGTCAAGAACAGAAATGATGCAGCTACTTGGGAAAACTGGTTGTTACCTACTTAAAAAGTTAGACTGTTTTACTACTAGACCTAGTAATTCTACCTGAGCATACAGATAGAGAAGACACAACAGGAACGTTTGAGAGATACGAGTGGTAATAGAAATATCATTCATGATAACTTACAAATGGGATTATCTGCCATACCTGCTTTTAGTAACAGTTGAACGGAATGTGACATTACTCAATCATAAGTAGAAATGAAGAACTGATACACTCTGGCATGTGTATGGACCTTGAAGGCAATATGATGAATAAAAAGTGGCAGTCATCAAAGTGACACATGATTTCATTTCTAACGAAGTGTCCACTGTAGTGAATTTATAATCTGAAAGCAGATTAAGAGTTGGGTAGGAAGACGGGACAAAATGGACTGTTGCTTATATCAAAATGGCAGTTTCTTTATGGCCGACCACAAGATCCTAAAATGGATTACGGAAGGAAGGCTACACAGCTCTTAGTACTACATGTGCACGTGAAGCTGGATAGTTGCGCATTGTTTGGCTGTGGCTAAGAGAGCTCATTATGAAGTCAGTCTTGTAGAATTATCCTGCTCTTATGTTGTGCTGGGGGAGGGCACTGAAGTGTCTTACTGTTGAGCTTAGGGTGGTCCTCCAGGTTCCTCTCCTTCCAGCTATAATTGTTTTTAGTATCAGGTGAGATTCTATGGAAAAAAAAGCCTGCTAATTGTTCATCTTATGTGTTGTATTCTCATAAGAGTGCAAAAACATTTTTTCAGCAATTTTGTGAAAATTCTGATTTACTTAATTTCTTTCGATTTGGGTGGTGAATCTCCCCTTAGACTTGACTACAGAAGTTAGTCTGCATGTTCTATCTATCATCCATCTTTGGCCATTGGTTCAGGAAATTTCTGGGCAGGCTTTCCCCAAAGGTAATATCAGTAAAGCCTTTTATAAAGCAACCTTTTCAGAGGAATTTATGTCTATATTCTTGGCAGCTTTAAATAGTGTTCCCTGATTTTTGAGACAGGGTACTTACTCTATGCCCCAAGTTGGCCATGCAGGACACGTTAGTTTCTGTTTCTGGAGTTCTGTGATTATAAGCATGTTTTAACTACTCCTCTGACTTGCTCTAAAAATTTTCTATCCTGTGAGTTGTGATTTCCGATTTTTACTGGTTTGCTCAGACTTTTATTTTAGGTTTTAAGAACTTTGTGTATAAACACTGTTTGTCATTTGTACTAGTTCAATGTTAGACATTTCCTATTTGCATATTTATCTTTATTTTTAGATTTTGACATATATAATGATATATATTCAAATATTTACTTCCTAGCTGATTTTGCATTCTTGATTTGGATAAAAGTCTTTCCCTTGCCTTAGAATTTAAACATGTAAGCTCCTAGATTTTCTGTTGAGGATTTTATTATTTCTCATAAAAAAGAAGAATATAATATATTAATAGTTTTATATAATATGATAGAGGGAAGCATTTTACTTTTCACTTGGAGTACTTTATTAGTGGAATTTCAATTATTTTATCTGGTAAGGCAATTTCTTACATGTTCTTTGAACCCATCCTAGTCTTCCCTGGCTTTGAAGGCTATCATTAATCATTTAGTATATCACATGAACTTGATGGTATTTTTACAGAATATCAAGTCAGATGCTTGAATATTTGACTTACACTTTTTGGCTAACATTTGCTTGCATATTGACAGCATTACAATGTATTTGTTGCTAGGAAAAGATGGATGGCGTTTAATAAAAGGGAAAGATGAGGAAGAATATTGAAGGTGAGATACCTAACTTGGCCTTTAGGCTGAGCAAAATCTGGTCAGATGATTTGGTTCTAGGACACCAACTGTGGTGTCTGAGGAAGATGGGATAGGTAGTCTTTGTCTCTGTAAATTAAGAGCATTCATTCAGTTGGAAACTCTCCTGGCAGAACCTGTTACACTGATATTTTGCTGAGCATTTTTTTTGTAGCAGAAAAAGGATAAATAATGTTCCATGAATGCTGTTTGACTTTGAAACTGATGTGTCAAGGTGATCTTCACTCCAGTCGGCCAGAGAATGCAGTTGATGTTGTTAGGAGCTTCAAGGAGCATTGTTTCCTTCAATATCCTTCAAATCCCACTTAACCTGGAATCTTCTTTCTCAGAGATAAATGCTTAACTTTTTATGCAACTCACATGGCACACATAGAATCCATTAGGGAAGGGAGGTGGAAAGGAGAGCAGGGAGCAAGATAGGAAAGGAGAAAAAAGAGGGAGGGAGGAAGTAAAGGGGGAGGCCTTACCATGAAACTAAGAAGCTAAGAATATAGGAAATGTCCCTGGAATCACATAATATTTCTAAAGTCATTTCTGATCAAAGAAGGGAAATTATGAATAATTTTTAAAAGTTTATCTGAATTCTTATAAGATTTGCATATTTGACTACAGATTCTCTACTGATTCTGAAAAGACGGAGGAAAAAGTGTAAATAGTGTCGTTAAAATTCTCAGTGCCCTTTCTAATAATGTCCTGATTAAGTCACCATTCGTTTTTATTTCTGTCATCCATATTATTTTACTTTGAGGCTGACAGTTGGTATTTGGATTATTTAAAAACAAATCTCTTCCATGCCTTCCTCTTGTCAAATCTCGTTCTTTGGAAAGAGGTTCAGCATTACCTGAAGAGGAACGCGCTTGTCATATGTCTTACGTTCCGGAGGTAAATTCGAGTTAACACTCTGTCATCAGCAAATGTGGAAAGACATGTTGAGATAGAAAACTTGTAATCACTGGGATTCAATTTGCAAAACATTGCATTTCTTTTCATATGAATAACTTTCTGAGAAAGTCAAAGCTAACTGTTTATATGTAATACTTATGCTTACATCTTTAGCCGTGCAAGCTTTGCTTATGAATATTGTGTACATATGTGTAGGATAATGGCCATTTGCTCTGGTTGAAATTCAGGTGGCTAAGACATGGTAGATACCACATGTAAGTGTTGTGAGGTGTAGAAACTCAGGGTAGGGAATTTAGGATGAGTTCGCTTTGCTGTGTTAAGAAAGCAGCATGGTGAATTTCTAAGGCCTTTCTAGTTTAATTTTTTCCCCTAATCTCTCAGAGTTTTTCTTTCCAGAGGGGAAAAAATGCTTTCCCCAGTAAAGACAAGGGTTTATACACATTGGGTGACTGAAAGATGCAAGAATTGACTGGCAGTCTTGGCCTTTGATTTCTCTCCCGTGACAGTCTCTCTCTCCTTTTGCTCTACTTTTCTTTCTTGGAGCTTTGTGCTTTGGAGACACAGTCAACTAGGAAACTTTACTGCTTTCCATGGGTAGTCATGGGTCACTCACTGCAAGGAACGTGGGTTAGTCAAATCACTCACAGCTTAGCCCCCCACTGCCTGAGCTGATAGAAGGGTAGGGCAATGCCTGAGATGGCGAAAGGCAGAAGGTGGTCACTGAAGGGAAGCCATCCTGTTACTACATCTCAGCCTCAGTTTACAACAGATCCCCCTTTCTCTTGCCCTTAATTGCCTAAAAATTTTTTTTCGAGTTTGGACTTCTTCAAACTTTTCCGTTTTGTTTTCATTTCATCCAATAAAATTTTATGTAATCCTGGTATATACGTATATAAATAAGCATACAGTCAAACATTAGCTGGTAATAAATCGTAAAGAAATTGATTTTAAAACAACTTTTAGTATTCATATAATTTTACTATTTCTTAAGGATGAAATAAAAAATTCATAAGAATGATATTACTTTATCATTGTAAATCTTGGCTAAATATTTAATTCCATAAGATATAGAATATTTTCCACAATTTTTATTATTCATCAGTTTTTAAACTTATTTTACATACCAACCACAGTTTCCCCTCCATCCTCTCCTCTGTTCCTTCCCGCCCTCCCTGCCCCCTGCCTCCCTTCTGCCTGCCCTCATTCACTCCTCCTCCATCTCCATTTAGATGGGATAAGGTATCCCATGGAAATCATCAAAGTATGGCGGTATCAAGTTGAGCCAGGTCCAAGCTACTCCACCCTGTGTCAAGGATAAACAAGGCATCCCACCAGAGTAACAAAGTTCCAAAGAGCCAGCTTATGTATCAGGAACAGGTTCTGGTTCCACTGCTAGGGGCCCCACAAAAGACTAAGTAACACAACCGTCACCCAGATGCAGAGGGCTTAGTTCAGTCCCTTAGACAGCTCCCTAGCTGTCTATCTAGACTACATGAGTTCCCACAAGCTCAGGTTTGTTGTCTCTGTAGGTTTCCCTATCATGATCTTGACCACATCCCTCTGCTCATAAAATTCCTCCACCATCTATTCAAATGGACTCCCAGAACTCAGCCCACTGATTGGCTATGAATCTCTGCACCTACATCCATCAAGTACTGAATGAAGTCTCTATGAAGACAATAACCAGGCTACAACCCTGAGCCCCAGAGAAGCTAGGTAATAAGGAGGACCCTAAGGGGGACACATGGATCTCCCTGAGAAGAGGAAATAGATGAGATAGATGTCCTGGATAAACTGGGAGTGGGGAAGTAGAGGGTAGGGGATGGGGGATGGTAACATGAGGGATCAGGATGGTTGAGTTGGAGCCTGAATGGAGAGGGAGAGCAACCAAAGACATATCTTGATAGAGAGGAGCATTGTGGGGTGCCAGGAAAACTCCCAGGAACCTACAAGGATGACTCCAGCTAAGACTCCTAGCAATAGTAGAGAGGGTGCCTGAATTGGCCTTCCCCTACAATCAGATTGGTGACTATCCACAATTTTTTGAAACAGATTAATGCTTTGATTTTATGAATGTCAATACTGAGAATGTCACTTTGCATAGTATAAAATTGTAGTTGGAGAATTTACTGTCCTCCAATCCCAAGTAACTACACAGAAGCTAATATTAATTACAAATGCTTGGCTGATAGCTCAGGTTTATTACTAACTAGTTCTTACAACATGAATTAACCCATTTCTATTAATCTATGTATTGTCACATAGATCATGACTTTACCTGTCCTCCAGCATGTCTTGCTCCCTCTGTGTCTCCTGGCAACTCCACTGACTCCACCCTTCTTCCGCCCAGCATTCTCAGTTTGCCTGTTCTGCCTATATTCATGCCTGGCTACTGGCCAATCAGTTCTTTATTAACCAATGAGAGCAATATATATTCACAGTGTACAGAAGGATTATTCCACTCATAAAATGGCAGGACATTTTGGAAATTGTTAGAAATTCTTCCTTGAGCTGAAGTTAAACTCACTTAGCATTTTGGAAATGAAACACAAGTTAGAAACTCAAATGGCAATTTTGAAAGTCAAACATTCTAAAACATAATAAAATCCAAAGATATACTAATTTGACACTTACATGCTGAGTAATTACAGCAGGGAAATATAAAAGTCTTTGTTTTCTGTAATTAAATCATCATGTTTCTATAAGAGCAGAAAGCTGTGTGTGCATAGTAAATATACTGAAATTCAGAACACACAATAGTCTAAGCTCTCAGGATGACAAATTGTGTATGTTGTCTGTTCAGGTGCAGAATAGTTGATCTCTGTCAGAAATAGCAAGGATTCATTATATATTTTATTTTGACTTGATTTTTGGTCATTGTGAATTCAGAAACCTCTACTGTTACCAAATATTTCATGGCCCCACCTTCATCTGTGTGATCTGATACGGTGGTAATATTTGTGCTCTAACAAATAAAGCTTGCCTGAAGATCAGAGGGTGGAGCCAGCTACTAATTAACCTTATAGTCCAGGAAGTGATGGCATATACCTTTGACCCCAGCACTTGGAATCTCATACATTTGATCCCAGGATTTGGGAGGCTTACACCTTTAATCCCAGCACCAGGGAAGTGGAGACAGGAATATAAGTTGGGTGGAGACAGGATCTGGGCCTATTCAGTTTTAGGATTTGCAGAGACAGGATCTTGCCCCTTGGGTCTGAGGATTCAATAGAGGTAAGAAGTCTCTCCAGTGGCTGGCTTCTTTACTTCTTTGATGTTTCAGTATTTACACTGATATCTGACTCCTGGTTTTTATTTATTATTATTATTTTATTACTTTAAAAACATACCAATCCAAATTTCCACTCTCTCCCCTCCTCCCACTCCTTTCACATACCTTCCCACCCCTCCCCTCTCCAATCCTAAGAGAGGACAAGGTACCCTGCCTTGTGGCAAGTCCAAGGTCCTCCCTACTACATCTAGGTTGGGCAAGGTATACATCCAAAGAGAATAGGACCCCAAAAAGCCAGTATATGCAGTAGAGACAAATCCCAGTGCCACTGTCAGTGGCCCCTTAGTCTGCCCCAACTGTCAACCACATTCAGAGGGGCTAGTTTGATCCCATGCTTGTTCACTCCCAGGTTTTTATTTTTAAGACCAATTAGAATTTATGCTATGGCTTAGGAAGCTATACTTGAAGCCAGGTGGTGGTGGCACACGCCTTTAATCCCAGCATTTGGGAGGCAGAGGCAGAAGCAGGCAGATCTCTGTGAGGTCAAGGCCATCTTCGTCTACACAGCTAGTTCCAGGATAGGCTCCAAAGCTACAGAGAAACCCTGTCTCAAAAAAACAAAATGAAACAAAACAAAGCTGTACGTGAACTGCTTCTTCATAAGGTTAACAATTTTCTCTTATTTATTATTTTGGCATGTATATGTGTGCATTCATATATGCTGAGATCCACATGTATGGATATTGAAGTCTATATATGTGGATGGGGGTGTGCGTGCATGTGGAAACCTTAGCTTTGCCTTTGATGTCATTCACTTCTCAGGTACAATCTGCCTGGTGTTTTAAGACAGACCCTTTCATTGGTCTGAACTGAGACCAGTATGTGAACCTCAGCTTTATGCTTGCCTACGCCTCTGCAGTGCTGGGATTACAATTAGGTGCATGCCTGGCTTTCTATGTGTTCCAGAGCTAGGACTCAGACATTCCTTGCAAGGGAAACACTGACACATAATATTGGCATATATTTATAACATACAATCTGATGTGTAGATCACACAAAATCATGGTAGTTAATGTATCTAGCACCTTAAAATTTTAATAATTCTTTTTGATAAATATATTAAAAACAAACTTTTCTTCTGACTATTTTGAGTTACATAGTGTATTATATTAAATCTAATGTGCATATTTTGTGAATAAATTGTTCAATAAGTACTACATATGTCTAACGTTCACTTCCAGAAATTGTAAAGTCGACAGTATATTCACTTAGTATAGCGTATATCACCTGGAGGAATCTTTAACAGATACTCAATAAATGAAGTCTAAAACTTGACATTATTTTTGAAATGAAAAAAGTAACAGAAGAGAATTTTTTTAAAAAATGAACAAAACCTTTAATATGCTAAGAAAAGTAAATGTGATTAAAAATTCCTTTAAAATGCAGAACACCTGAAGATGACCAATGGTGTACAAAAGGGATGCAGCTGGATCCCTGGGTTCTTAATTATATTACCATTTTTGTAAATAAAAGTAGATATTTTGTTTATAGGTAGTATCTATTGAGAAGATTATTCATTTTTGTTAAAATTTTCAGTTTGGTGGGGTATCAGTTTTAAAGCATGTCTTTATGATTCTCTAGATTTCCTTGATGTCTGTTGTTGTGTCCCCCTTTCATCTCTAATTTTGTTAATTTGGATCATCTTTATAGAGGAAATGAATAAATCCATTAAAGAAATTTATGGAAACACAAAGAAACAATGGAAGGAAATGAATAAAATAGTTCAATACTTGAAAGTAGAAATAGAATAAACAAAAAAAATCCAATGTAGTAATGAGGAGCAGGCTGTGTTCCTGGCACCTGGCTAGCTTAACTCCTGAAATAATTACACAGAAATTGTATTCATTAAATTACTGCCTGGCCCATTAGTTCTAGCCTCTTATTGGCTAACTTGATTATTTGTTAATCACTCTCCTCCATTCAACCATCACAGAAGGGCTATGAATTCCTTGCAACCCATGCCAACAGAGTTTGAATGAAAATCCTAAATCTTACCAGCACCAGGCTGAAGTATTGCATTCTAAACCTTTATCACTGCGGGGTTAGAAAGTGTTGATCAGGAAGTAAAACTGTTACCCCTTCTTTACTAGTAAACTCTCTGAGACTTTCATGACTATTAAGGCCATCAATGACTGTGAGGGATGATTGAATAATTACTTCTATTGCACAAATGGTAACAGTGAGAAATCCCCCTGTGATGTTGTCCTCACTTGATGACGTCAGAACTATCCTAGTAGAGAAACTGTTTTCACCACCATCTAAAATTGCAAAGACACTTGCTTGCCCTGTCATCCTAGACTACAAGAAAGACCATGACACTTCAGAATCACATCTGTGGAGCCCTGTAATGAGCTAGAACTTTTACCTCTGCCCAATAGCAGTAAGGAGACACATGCCCTAATTGCATACCATTGCATACCAATGGAGAAGGTGCAGAAACTAATTCCCATAATCCCATTAGCAGTAAAAATGTAAATCCCTCCTCACTTTTTTTGTCAAGTCAATGCTATAGTATTATTTTTGGTCAATTGAAATACTTTGTCAGATAAAGATAGGACGTCAGATAAAGGTTTAAACAAGAGCACACATCTCATAACATAATATCAACATTTACTTTAGTTTTCAATTGACATTCCTTAATTAAAACTTAGCTTCAATAAAAAAAAGAGCATCAACAGGCAGCGATATTGAAATGGTAGAGCTAACTATTCTTAAAATGATAAAACTTTTACCAATGAGCTTAGTAATCATTTATCAAAATGCTTAACACAGATAGAAACACAGACAGTTATACCAGAGCAAAGAACAAGAAAGTCTCAAATAGAAGCCATAAAATAACAAAATAGAAAATTTGGGAGCTATAATTGTAATTATTAGAATGTGAATTTCAATAGCCATAATCACAAACTGAGAAAGAAGGAATAAATAGTAGGGCATCTGAAGGCAGAACAACAGAGGCCAGACCTGAGCACAGACATTAAACACTTTTAAAATTAGAGAAAAGGGAAACAAAAATAAAGAAGGAAAGGAAGAAAGGCAGAAAGGAAGACAGAGAGAAGAAATAAACCTCCAAGAATCTGTGGGACTATGACAAAAGATCTTCCATTTGCACCCGTAGAATTTCAGTTGGAGAGAAGAAACAAAATGAAGCTAAAGTAATAATTGAAGAAACAGTGGTTGAGAACGTCAAAACAAACCCCAAGTACTTTTAGGAAAAATTCCCAGCTATATAAACTAAAATAAATCAAAATAAGAGTAGTCATATTTTACTCCACTTATTTATCAAGTGAAAACAAAATAAATTTTCAAAAAATATATGATGATCAAGGTTTTGAAACCTGGAGGAAAAGAATAAATTTTAAAAGCAGTGAAAAGAAGAAAATGCCTTACCTGTCCTCACAGAGAATCAGTTCAATAGCACTTTCTCCTCAGAAACCACAGGAACTAGAAATATGTGGCACAATGTTTTCAAGTGTGAAAACAAAAGAAACATCAGTGGCAAATTCCGTATTCAGCAAAAGCATTCTTTAGGAGCAAGGTAGGAATCAAAACATTCTCAGATGAAGGGAAATTAAGAGAATGTTTTGCCTGTAATCCTACTCTGAGAAACTTTAGGAAACCTTCTAAACAGAACGAAAATGACAAAGGAAAAGTCATTAACATCAAGGAAACAATAATGGGAAGCATGATTTGCAATTTCAATACCTTCTTATATTGAATACCCTGTTAGATGCTCTGCTTAATGCAGAGCAAAACAGATGGAGAAGACAGGTTTGACAGCTATATAAGAAAGAAAAAGCATTTTGATATTTGAGTCTAACATTCTACTCTAACTAGTAAAATAACCACATTTGTTGTCCAACAAGTTATGTGCATATAATTTAATGTAAAACATGATGAGATGCACAGAGATAAATACTACAAATTAATGAAAACAGAATTAAAAGAAAATTCAGTTAATCAATCAGGAAACGCTTAAAAGAAAGCACAAAAGGTAATAAACACCACAAATAAATAATTAAATGAGACTTGAGACCTAACATGTGAAATAATTCCCTTAATAGATACCTGAAAGATTTTCTCCTGTCCTTTGGAGTGACTCTTTATTCTGTTCATTTCCTTTGCTGGGCAGAACCTTTTAATTTGACACAATCACATCAGTCAAGTGCATTGTTTTCTAAGCTTTTGGAGCCCTCTTAGAAAATCCTTGACTATACACGTTTATATCCTTAAATTGTTCTTTATAGTTCTCTTTAGCACTCCCACTGTTTAAGGTTATCATTAAAGTCTTTGATACACTTTGAGTGAGGTAACCCAGACCCAAATAAATGAATATGGTATGTACTCACTCATAAGTGGATACTACTAGCTAAAAACAAAGGACATTGAGCATATAGTTCATGATCCTAGAGAAGCTAAGTAATAAGGTGAACCCAAAGAAAAACATATATAGACCCACCTGGAAATTGGAAACAGACAAGATCCCCTGACAAAATTGGAAGCATGGGGGCAGAGGGGAGAATGAAGGGTAGAAGGGGAAGAGGAGGAGAGAAGCAGAGGGTTGAGGAGAACTTGAGGAAATGGGATAGTTGAGATGAAGGAAGGACAGAGATGATAGCAAGGAAAGAGATATCTTGATTGAGGGAGCCATTATAGGGTTAGCAGAAAGCTGGCTCTAGAGAAATTCCCAGGAATTCACAGGATGACCCTGCCTAAGACCCTAAGCAATAGAGGAGAGGGTCCCAATCTTGACTTGCCCTGTAGTCAGACTGATGATTATCTTAAATATCACCATAGAACCTTTTCGAACAACAGATGGAAACAGAGGCAGAGACCCACATCAGAGCACTGAGCTCCCAAGGTCCAGTTGAAGAGTGGAAGGAATGAGAATATGAGCAAAGAGGTCAAGACCATGAAGAGTTCGTCCACTAAAACAGTCTACCTGAGCTAATGGAAGCTCCTCAACTCCAGCTGGACTGGGAAGGAATAAGCATAAGACCAAACTAGTCCCTCTGAATGTGGTTGACAGTTGCATGGCAGGGGCAGACTGAGGGGCCACTGGCAGTGGCACCAGGATTTATCTGTACTGCATGTACTGGCTTTTTTGGTATCCTATTGTTTTTGGATGTATACCTTGCTCAGCCTAGATATAGTAGGGAGGGCCTTGGACCTTCCACAAATCAATGTGCCTTACCCTCTCTTAGGATTAGATGGGGGTGGGGTGGGAGGGTGTGTGGAGGGAATGGGAGGAAGGGAGGGAGTGGGAATTTGGATTGATATTTTTTTAAAAAAAATAAATCTAATAAATGAAAGAAAAAAGAATTTTAGGATCCTCCCCACCAAGTCGTTCTATGAAGAATATCCTTAGAATTTTGGAAGGGGTGGCTTTGAATTTGGGTATGTAGCAACGTTCACATCCATTCTCCCTAGCCATAGGCATGCTCAGCTTTCCATCTTCTTATTCATTTTCTCTCTGTAGTGTTTTAAATTTTCCATTATAGAGTTCCTTTATCTCTTTTGCTAAGTTTATTTTTAGTATTTTTGCAGGCTGTTGTGAATGCAGTTTTCTGATTTCTTTTCTTTGTATATTTTATTAGCAAACAGCAAGCAATAATTTATATATGCTGAAAGTGTGTATCAAGTCTTATAGTTTTCAGGGGAGTCTTCAGGTATGAGTATGAAGTATGAGCTCATATTTGGATACAGGAATATTTCGCTTCCTCTCCTATTTTCCTTCCTCTTGGATTATTGCTTTAGACTTCAAGTACTATTTTGAATAAGATTGGAGAGATTGGACACTTTTGTCTTCTGATTTAGAGTAAATGCTTTCTAGTTTACCCCATTTAATATGTTGGCTTAGATTTGTCCTATATAGTCTTTATTTACAAGTATGCACCTATTATTAGTTTATTTGGAGCCTTTATCATGAAGGTATGCTGAAATTTGCCAAAGGTCTTTTTGAATCTATCAAGATGAACATGTGGTTTTTGTCCCAATTATGTGCTAGATTCCATAAACTGATATTTCCATGTTGCACTGCTCATATTTCTGAAGTAAAACCAAGATGGTCATGGTGTGTGATCATTTTCATTGTGGTATTGAATCTACATTCAGATATTTATTAAAAAGTTTTTAGCCAATGCTAATCAGACTAATTGATCTATAGTTTTCTTTCCTTCTATGCCTTTGTTATTAGGGTAATTTGCCTTCATAAGGTAGTTTTCATATGTTCCTTCACTTCACTATTTTATGAAATAGTTTTAAGGACTGCTGATGGTATCTTTTTTCCCTTTTTGAAGATCTTGTGGAATTCACCAGCTTGTTCATGCAGTACTTGGCTTTCCTTTATAAATAGACACTATCAATGATTTAGTTTCATAGTCTATTGTAGATATGTTTAAGTTGCTTATGGTATCTTGATTTAATTAGGATAGGTCATGTACATAAAGAAACTTACCCATTTTTCTAGCTTTTTGATATGACATTTAAAAAGCATGCCCTAATATTTCACTGGAATTCATTGGTGTGCATTGTACTTCTGCCCTTTATTTCTCTAAGTATTCATTTAGATCTTCACTCCATCTATTGTCTAGCGTGAATGACAGCACAATAGTCTTGCTTATTCTTTTAAATAACCAACTCTTTGCTCTATTGTACCTATGTATGAGTTTATCTTCATTTGTTGATTTCTCTTCTGATAATTATCATTTCTGTTTATATACTGTTTCTGAGTTTGGCTTCTTGCTTTTTTGAAGACCTGGTGGTTCATCAATAAGCTATTTAGTTGAGTTTTTGTTGTTTCTTATTAATTAAAATCATTATTATTTGGTTTCTATAACATGTCTTGTGTATCTCAGGGGTACCTCAAACATACTATACAGCTGGGGACGTACTTGAATGCTCGATTCTCTTACTTTCATGCTCTAGGTGTTGGAATAACAATCATGCATAAGCACATTCTGCTTCTCTGATTTTTTTTTTTATGTAAGCATCCTTAGCTATACGTTTTCCTATCAGGACTGCCTTTGCTTGATCTCAGAGTCTGATAAGTTATGTTTTCATTTTGATTTAGTTCCAGAAATTTGTAAAACTTTTCTATGATTTCTTCAGTGATTTATTGATCATTAAGAATATATTGCTTAATGTTTATATACTTGCATAGTGACTGAAGTTTCTCTTGCTATTTAGTTGTGGTTTTATTCCGTTATAATCTGATAGGATACAGGAATTTTCCATCTGTGGTATTTCTTTTTTAAGTGCTTAACGAGCTAGTGTGTAATTTTTATTGTAGAAATCTCTATAGACTTCTAAGTAGAATTTGTATTCTATAACTCTGAGATAGAATTGTCTGTGGATGTCTAGTCTACTTGATCTATCAAACAGTTTAATTTTGAAGTTCGTTTTTTGTCTGAAGATTTTATCTGTTGATGAGAATATGATATTTAAATCATCTACTGTTATGTCCAGTATTGTTTGTTTAAAAAAACTGGGCATTCTAGTGTTCAGCATACACATATCTATCACCTTAGTAATAATCTTTGTGCATTTTTCCCTTGGGTTACCTATAGTTCTCTTCTTTATCTCCTATAATTTTAATTTTACTTTGTTTTGTTAGATATTACTAATCTGCTTGATTTTGAGTTCTATTTGCTTGTTATATGAAGCCATCTTTTCAATTTCAAATTGTACATTATTTGAGTCAAACACGTTTACTGCACACAGAAAACAGTTGCATTTTTTTTGTTTTAATAAATTCAGCTAGTCTGTGATTTTAATTGGAGAGTGGAGGACCATTTATATTTAGAGTTTTTATTAATAGTGATTTTCTGTTGCCTGTAATTTTGTATGTTTGCTTGAATACCATTTGCCCTTATATTTCTCATCTATTCACACTGGGGGGTTTATATGTTTGCATAAATGGATATGATTGGTGTTTTTCTATATCTTATTTTGTTCATCTACTCCTTTTATGAGTTTCATTTTTCTTGCTCTTGTGATTAAAATTTTCTGTCCTCCTCATATTTGCGTAGGATTGCTTTAAGCGTTCTCTGCAATGTTACTGGTAGTCAAGAACGGCTTTTGTTCATACTTATCTTGTGAGATATTTCTCCATCAATTTAAAAAGATTAACTTTTGTAAATATAGTAGTCCTTATTGGCACTTATTTGCTTTTAGGACTTTAAGTATATTATTTAAGAGGTTCCTGAATTTCAGGTTTTACCTGACAGGTCTCAGGTTATTTGGTGAGCTTCCTTACTTATCTCTGATACTGCACTGGTACAGTTGGTTAGGGTGTGGTACTTATTCAATGGTCTTCTGACAGGTCTGCCTTCACAAGTGATCTGAACTTCTCACATTATTGTTTTGTCTTGTACTTTTTATGTTTGTACTATAACTTATTGTGGAGAAATTCATTTCTAGTAAAGTGAATTTAAGGCCCTAAATGCTTCTGGTGCATGGATATCAATTTCAGATTTAGGAAATTCTCCTATAAGTTTAACTTTTTGAGATAAATCTTGTTGAGTATTCTTGGCTTGTCTAGACCTCACTATTTAGAACATGCTGGCTTCAAATTCACAGAGATACTCCTACCTCTGCCTTCCAAGTGCAGGGATTAAAGTCAAGCATCAACCCATCTGGCTATAATTGCGTTACATATTTTTCATCATCTTATATTTTTTAGCTTATTTTTCTACTTTATTTATTCTCTGAATTGTTTTTTATTATTATTCTCAAGAGCTCCTGAAAATAATAATGGCCATACTCCTTTTTTTTTTCCATACATTGTTTTGTTTTATTTTTTCCATTCAAGAACATAATTAAAGATAAAAAAAATTTTTTTCCTTTCTTCCCCTTCTCCCGGTCCCCTCCCACTACCCCCCACCCCTCCTCCCTCCCCCTTCTTCCTTGAAAGAGGGCATGGTGCCCTGCCCTGTTGGAAGTCCAAGGCCC
>PVIU01023751.1:0-26812 GCA_004026605.1 Ondatra zibethicus | reverse complement strand
GTAATAAGGTGAACCTAAGGAAAAACATATATAGACCCACCTGGAAATTGGAATCACACAAATTTTGGGCGCAGGGGAGTGGGAGGTAGAGGGGGGAGAAAGGGGGTTGAGAAAAACTTGAGGGAATGATATGGTCGAGATGGAGGAAGGACAGATATGAGAGCAAGGAAAGAGATATCCTGATTGAGGGAGCCATTATGGGGTTATCAAGAAACCTGGCTCTAGAAAAATGCCCAAGAATCCACAAGGATGACCCCAGCTAAGACCCTAAGCAATAGAGGAGAGGGTGCCTGAACTGGCCTTGCCCTGTAGTCAGACTGATGATTATCTTAAATATCACCATAGAACCTTCATCCAACAACAGATGGAAACAGAGGCAAAGATCCACATTGGCGAACTGGACTGAGCTCCCAAGACCCAGTTGAAGAGTGGAAGGAGTGAGAGAGTATGAGCAAGGAAGTCAAGACCAGGAGGGGTTCATCCATTGAGACAGTTCACCTGAGCTAATGGGAGCTCACCACTCCAACTGGACTGGGAGTGAATGAGTATGGGAACAAACCAGTCCCTCTGAATGTGGTTGACAGTTGGGGCCGACTGAAGACTGATAGTGACACTGGGATTTGTCTCTACTGCATGTACTGGCTTCTTGGGATCCTATTCTCTTTGGATGTATACCTTGCCCAACCTAGATGTAGTAGGGAGGGCCTTGGACTTTCCACAGGGTGAGCTGCATTGCCCTCTCTTAGGATTGGAGGGGGGTGGGGTGGAAGGGTGGGTGGAGGGAGTGGGAGGAAACTGGGAGTAGGGGAGGGAGTGCGAATTTGGATTGGTATTTTTTTTAAGTAATAAAATAAAAAAATATGAACATATTCCAGTGATCATACTTTTTGAGAGGTCAGGGATTCTTTATTTTTAATGATTTTTGTCTTCCCGACCCCTGCTATGGTTTTGTGGATGAATTCCATTTGCTGTGCTTATTTTTCTTATAGTGCTCTAAAGCACCTGCTCGGTTTATAGTCTTTTTTGCTAAACTTACTCAACCAATAATCCATCTTTTCTTGTGAACTGTACAGGAAATCAACATTTGCAAACATTTCGTGAGCCTTGGCATTTCATCTCTGGTCTTCAGAGCTGCCCTGTTTGGGAAGGCAGTGGCATACTTGTGAATACTATTTACGATATCTGCACTGTTTGGGAAAGTGAGATTTTATTGTTTATTCAAACTGTCATCTTGAAACAGATTTAAGGCTTTAATTCAACAAATATCTCCAAAGATACTGAGTGTAATAGGCAGAAAGATTTGTGTATAAAGATGTCTATAGCAAAATTATTTATAGAACAATGAGCCAGTTTAAATTTACTAGTAAGGAAATTATTAAATAAGTTAGTCTATGCTAAAGTATTACTGGTTATTTAAAGTTTATTTTATTATTTTCACATTTATTTATTTGGTGTATGTGTCTTTCTGGAGGGTAGAAGGCAACTCACTATAATTAGTTTTCTCCTTCCATCATGTATGTTCTGGGGATTGAACTTTGATCATCAGGCTTGATGGCAAGTGCTTTTGCCTATTAAATCATCTCATCAATTCCCAAGGATGACTATGAAATACTTAATTTATAGAGCGTTGTTGACAAAAATATTAAGTGAAAAGTAACTTGCATGACTCTGCTTATGAAAAATATATAGCTAAATATACAAGATATCAATAAAGAATGCATCTAGATGAGAGAATTAACTATAGTTCTTTTTGTTTCTTTTTTGTTTCCTTATTTTAAAAACCAGATCCTGTGTATATTGAAATATGAGTTGTAAAAGTCATGTGTAGTAGTACATATCTGTAATCCCAATACTCAGGAGACAGACAGGAGAATTGTAGGCTTGAAGCCACCCTGTATTACAAAAATCAGATCCTATGTATATTAAAATATAAGTTACAAAAGTCATATGTAGTAGTCCATATCTGTAATCCCAGTACTCAAGAGACAGGCAAAAAAATTGTAGGTTTGAAGCCACCTGGGCTACTTAGGATACTTAATGTGATCCTATCTCAAAAAAAGCCAGTTTATTTAATGTCTCTGACCTTGGTTTCTATATTGAAGACATAAATACAGTAATTATAAATTCTTACTTTCTACATATTTTAATGAGTAGATGTTGTCAATCTTTTCTACCTCTGAATTTAAAATCTGATACTTGATTTCAATAATCTCATTTGTAGTGCCATTCAAGTTTCCTATCACACTAGAGCCACTGTTTCTATGTTTGTATAGGTTATCTGTTTTTCTGCTTTTATTATCTGTTTACTTCAATACATATATATCAATTTCTAAACTTTGGCATTATTCTCAAAGATCACTCAGCTTATTTGTCTCAGTCACAAGTTCCTACCTATCTCCTTCACAAGGGATGGTCTTGTTACTTTTCTGTTCTTGACAGCATGACCAAATGTGACCATTCTCATATTTTCTAGAACAGCGGCAAACTATGAGGCCATTGAAAGCTGATTTTTATTCCTGAGTATGAATACAACATCTCTATTTCTACCTACTATTTTTTGTTAGGTTTAGAAAGAAATCCTGGAAAAGGGCAATATAAAATATTTCTGTTCTTATCTCAGTATCATTTGGGGTTGAATTATCTGTATACCTGCTGTGATGTTTTAAATGAAAAATATCTCTCATATGCTCATGTATTTGAATATTTAATTCTGTTTGGGGGAGGTTATGGAACCTTTACAAGGTTCAGACTTGCCAGAGAAAGTTCATCATTTTAGACAGGTTTAAAAAGTTATAACTTTTTTCTTATTCCTGCTCACTTGATGTGGGATTCCCCTATGTATACTGTGAATATAATTTAATAACATTAGTTAGTAAAGAACCTGCTTTGGCCTATGTCAGGGCAGAATATAGTAAGGCTGGAAGAGATTTATAAAGATAGTAGGCAGTGTCAGGGAGATACCATGTAGATGCCAAATGAAAAGGACGCGAAAGAAATTTACCAGTAGTCCACAGCATTGTGGGCATACATAGATTAATAGAAATGGGTTAATTTAAGAAGTAATAGTTAGTTAACAAGAAACCTGAGCTAATAGGTCAAACAATGTTGTAATTAATATAGTTTCTGTGTGATTATTCAGGTCTGGGTGGTGGGAAACAAAAGAACAGTCTCAAAGTACAAAATGGCATAACGTGGGCCAACTACACCCACATAAAACCTGAGAGAGCTTGGGAAAGCACTCTAGACACAATAGAACAGATTTATATACAGCTTCTTGGTAGCAGCATTTTACTGGGTGTATTCTTTTTGCTAGAGGTGAGCAGAGGTACAATTCCTTTAAGAGAAGGTTCCTGACTCAGGATTAGCAGTAAAAACTGCAAGGTTCCTTTAAGATCCGGATTCATGGTTCATACTGGCAGTATGAACTCTGGCTTTTTTTTTGGGGGGGGGGGAGAGTTTCTAAACTTAAATGGGGTTTGTGAGCAGTGTGCTACTAATTGCTTAATAGTGACATAGACCCAGTGTGTCCCTGGAGGTGGGGCAATGAGCATGATTTACAGAGCTGGCAGTGAAGATACCTCCACTGTGTTGGACTGGGCAGAGCCAAAGGCAAAGCAGCCTTAGTTCTAGCCATACCTCTTAACATTTTAAGAAACATTCCTGGTCAGAAAAGGATTACAGATACACAATAAACACAGATTCAGACAAAAAAAAAAGACCTCTGAATGTGTCACAGTGTTGGATAAATGTACATGGGCTTAAGTGAGCAAGCAAGTGAGAGAGAAAGAGAGAGAGAAAGAGAGAGAGAGCAAAGAGTACAGACAGTCACAAATTAAAGGAGTAAAGATAGTAAAATAAATATTAAAAAGTAATAGAGTAAAAAGCCATATAAAAGGGAAAATACTCAAAGAATCATATTATTGTGTTTTCTTTGAATTTCTTGACTGTTAATGAACTAACTACAGAGAGACATTTGATTGTGGGTACTACTAAGCTAAACTAATATATAAATTTTAAAGGTATCTTGACTTCAAAATTTGAGTCTATGGATATGTTATTTTAGAAAAGATGTTCTGCTTTTGTTTCCACAGAAAATGAGAACCTGTGGATTCCTTCCAGGCTATTGTGTTTTGATGGAAGAAGACCCTCCCCCAAAAGGTCTCCGTGAACCCTAAAATACTTTGCCCAACAAACAGCAGGAAGCTGTTTGGAGACAATAATGCCCAGATTCCTAATAATGACTGTTTATAAATGTTTATTTTCATTTAAAGGGGGTTGATTATAAGTACTTAATTGTCACCATCAATTTCTAAAAAAATAACAGGGATATGATATAGAGATGAATACTTTGCATTGGTTTGGATCTTGGTTTATTGATACAAATTTAAAATCAATTTTGTTACACAATGTATATGTATTTCTGCTTTTGTTTAAGGTATTATGTTTCTACAGCCCATTTTAAAATGTAATGTATAATTAAGAAATACAGATTAATAGTCATCCATAAAAGTCAAATTATAGTCATGTTAGTTAAGTTATCTAGATGTACAGAGAGATATTTCAGATAGATAGGTATTCTTCAAATCTTTAAAAGACCTATAGAATATGGCATTTAAAATGTTTTAAGAACTTAGACTTTTCCTAAGAGTAAGACATGTCTGCTTCTGGTAGCACCAATTACTTCAGCAAGGTTGATAGGCATTGAAGAAACTCATTATAGAATTTGCCTTCAATGTGGCAAGGCTGGCCATTTGGCCAAGAAGCTGCTCTTCCCTGGACTGTTTGATGGTATGCTGTATCATCTAGACATGCAGGGCCCACAGAAAAATGATTGCTGAACTTGCCAAAAGAAGATGAAATAATCCTTCAGGGTTCCTGTTTCATGAAAGGGTCTGCCAGACATTCTACAAGACACAGAAGAAAGCAACTGATGAACTTTGCCAGTATAAGGCAAAACAGATCTTCAAATTTTCTGCTTCATAGAAAAGTCTGCCAGATTCTATGGGCCTATTGGCTGAAGATGGGATGCCCCAGTGTTACAAAAAACTTTGGATGATTGTTCAGTCAGTGACTTGTCTCTGTCAATTCCACAGTTTTGGAAGTTGCTTACAGTACACTTCTTGTTTACTTATGTAATATTATATCCTTCTGGGGGTCTTTAATGGAGTCATAGTTTTCCTTACTTATGATAAAAGATAAATTAGATATAAAACTCTAGATGTACAAGTATAGGATAGATGATAAAGTATTTTCTTTAACTTATCAAGTGCAAATAGACTAAATATTGTAACTGTAATTCTTGCTTGATACCTGTTTTATATATATAATGTAACTATGTTAAAGTTAAAACCTTTCTTTTTATCTAGACAGAAAAGAGGAGTTGATGTGGGATTCCCCTGTGTATGTTATGAATATGTTTTACTATCATTAGTTAGTAAAGAAACTGGTTTGGCCTATGGCAGGTCAGAATATAGCCAGGCTGGAAGAGATATATAGAGAGAGTAAGCAGAGACAGGGAGATGCCATGTAGCTGTAGAAAGGGGACTATGGCACAATGCTGGAAACTTACCAGTAGGCCGCAGCCTTGTGGTGATACATAGATTAATAGAAATGGGTTAATTTGAGATGTAAGAGTTAGTTAATAAGAAGCCTGAGCTAATAGGCCAAACAGTATTGTAATTAATATAGTTTTATATGATTATTTGGGTCTGGACTGCAGGAAATGAATGAGCAGTCTCTAATTACACTCTCTGTTTCATGTGTGGATAAAACAGTAACCAGACATCTTCCTTCTGGGATATCATGCCATCCCTGACATTATGGACTCCAGCTCTCTGGAATGGTAATCAAAATGAACATTTTTCTTTAAGTTGCTTTTTTTGATGGTATTTTATCACAGCAACAGAAATGCAACTAATACACCATCAAACACCTAATAATGGAAAAGATCATCTGGGTCATTTTTATTGATCCATTAACATCTTACCACTTTGTACTTTTGACTTTCTCCTCTATTCTATGGAATCTTTACTTTAGGATAGAAAAATTGTCTTTGAGTAAAGATAGATATATAAGGAATATAGTCAAAATTTCAACTTTTCAGAGTGGGGCCTTAGAAACTCTGCATTCCAGACTTCCATGACTTGAGCAAGCTTTCAAATTCCAAAAGACATAACTTTAGATATTCTTAAAGATTAGTTGAGAGGTATGTGAACACAGAGACATACACACAATTATTTTTTCATTGTTTTTTTTAGATCAAAATTCTCTTTATAAATGTAAATACGACCTTTAATGTTTTTAGACTTGAAAAACATCCCATTGCATGCATACCAATATTTCCCAATATTGATCTTTGGTTATTGTGTTCTCTCACTATTATTCTACATGCTGGAGATAAAATAAACCTACATAGGGCTCTATGCATGCATTGTAGGCAAGCACTCTACCACTGAAACACTGAGTTCTTGGCTTCTTAATTTTTTTATTCCTACCCACCCTCCCCCTTTTTGTTAGTTTCATTAAAAAGGTTACCTTTAAGCTCACTGGCCTCAAACAGGAGACTTTTGTCACAGCCTTGAAAGTACTGAGATCACAGGGATGGATGTGCCACCATGCCAGCTCTCACACTAGCTGTTTCATTAATGTGATAAAAAATTTACTTGGTATTCTTCCTATGTAGCATTTGATTTTATGCCTCTGTACTTCTGCTCTTTACAAGGCTGAATTGTCCTTCCTCCTTTCACAAGTGAGGGAAATAATACTCATACTTCAAAGTTCAGTACCAATGTCTGATCAAAGCCTTAGTAAAGTCCTCTCTGATCTCCTCTCTATAGCATTTCTGCTTTTAAAAAACAGTTCTACAGCCCTGTACAAAATAATGTAAGAGCTCGGGGTTCCTTAAGCAGCAGTTCCTGGGGCCCTTCTCATTTTTCTGTATTCTCTATGGTGGCAGCCATATTCATACTTTAGGCTTCAATTATGCTAAAAACTTTCAAAATAAGACTTCCAGATGAAGCATTTCAGGTTACCTACAGACATGTCCAGATGGCTTTTCTTCAAGTCCATTGGATGTTTCTCAAATGCCTTGGTCTCAAATATATATTCACATATCAATATTCATACATTTGTTGTATATAAGACAAAAATGTATCTAAGGGTCTCTTTGGAGGTTTTTGCTGTTGTTGTTATTGTTGCTTTCCTACTGCATCTTAATTTACCATCACTACTGGACTGTGCACAAATAAACTATCTTTATACTACCATGCTGCAAAATGCAGATATGTCTACACTCTTTCAGTGGGAAACTTAATCTGCTTCATCCAGTGAGCACTTCAGTATCCATGAAGAATACTTCCACACCTCATGTCGTATACTGCAGTAAGTGAAAATTTTGGAATAAAGCACTTGGATTACACTATAGCTCTACCAGTTTTTAGCCACATGACCTTGAATATTCACCTGTCCTTTTTTACCTTCACATGTTGCATCTACAAAACAAATCTAGATCTATGGTCTGTTTCATAAAGAAATAAGGACATACAATACAGGGCCTCATGGATTTGAAATTTTAGTTCTTTTCCTTTTTCTTACTAAACAGTTAACAGCTAATAAACAGCAAGTGTTGGTTGGTTGTTTATTTTGAGACAAGGTTTTATGTAACTTAAGCTAGCCTCAAACTCACTATGTATTAGAGGATGCCCTTGAACCAAACCTTCTGTTTCTGCCTTCCAAGTGCTGGGATTATAAGCATATTCAACCACACTCAATTTACACTTTTATTTTTAGTGTTCTTGCTCTTTTCTTCAATGTATTTGCTTTTATTTTTTCTATTTAAGTAATTCCAAGTTTCTTGATGGTATTTAACCTATATTTTAAACAGAGAGTATCATGTATTTCTTTGTATGTATTTTCAAATGAATGAACAAATTAATAAATAAAAAAGAGAGTACAGATTTATAATTGTTTTATCTTTTGGTGCAGTTGGCTTTTGTCAAACTCCTGCCTAGTCAGGTAAATTATTTGACACAAAAAACATTTATTTACCACATATTGATTTAAGGACTTATACTGATAATATTTCATATGCAAAACCTAGAAATTCACACATTTAAAGACCTTGCTATTCAAATTCAGAGAAATTTTGGTTGTTTTAGACAGAATCTCAGTGGTTAACATGAATCTTTAAGGGTATTTCATAATTCTCAGTTTTATTACATGTTCTCAATTTGATTTTGGTCTAAGGATTTGTCCTACTACTCTTTCGGTAACTCAACTCCTCTGAAATATTGTTTTAAAAGTTAACTGTTATAGAATATTTGTACACTGTGTGAAGATGTGTTACAGAGATTGGTTTAATAAGAACCTAAATGACCAATAGCTAGGCAGGACAGATAGGTGGGACGTCCAGGCAGAGAGAGTAAACTTGAGATGAATCTGGGTGAATGAGGAATGTGGAACCAGTCTGACACACAGACTAGGAGAGAGGCAAAAGCCACATGGAAAGACATAGATTGAAAAATATGGGTTAATTTAAATTATATGAGCTAGTTTGGGACAAGCCTAAGCTAAGGCCAAGCATTCATAATTAATATTAAGTATCTGTGTCATTATTTGCGAGCTGGCTGAAGGGGAAGAAAAAGACTCGTTACATTTAACAAACATGAGTTACAAATCGTATGTTAGTTCTCTTCCTAAGCCATTGCTTATTCTTTTTTAAGTATGACAGTAACTAAACCTGAAAGTTGCCTTAGCCTTTACTAACATAAATTTCAACTTGTTTTCCATTGACAAGAGTCTCAGGAATGAAGGAAACTAATTATTGTGGCTCTTTGGAGCATGTTGTCCTCATTAAATGTAATGTAGGAAATGAATGCCACACTATACATAACTCCAGGCTCTTGGCTGCATGATTTACTCCAATGTTTTCCCAGAAACTCTGATGGATTGTAAAATGGAGAAGACACCCCCAGAAATTTATTATCAAGCTAGAAATCAACAGTTCTAGGAACTGCAAACAAAAAGCAAATGTTAAACTATTGAATAGCATTTTTGTTTTGTGTGGCCTACTACAGAAGAGTTTTATTAGAACCTTAGCTTTGGAAGTCTGCCTCCTTGTAGATTGAAAGAGATGAACAAAGGAAGGATGGCAAATTTGTATTTAGTAGTGATTATCAGTGAGAAGCCTCAGGGTGGCCGTGTTTTTTCCTTTTTAACAAAATGGTCCCAGAGGCTTTTCTGTATCTTTGGAGTTCCTCACTACCCACCTCCTGATACTGGCTGCAGGAAATAAAGGAAGCAGCAGCAATTTTTAGAGTTCAAAATGAAGGAGAGATTGTGGAGAATTCAATCTGGTTAGTCAGGCATGTTATAGGAGACATTTGTGATCATATTGCCTTTAAGGAATTTAGAGAAATGCTCTTTCTAACGTTTACTTCCTGCCAGAATCTTCAAGACCTGCCTGGATTTGTGAGCCTCATCTAATTATTACAATTCTGAATTGGCTCCCTGTTCTGAATGCTTGCAATACATTATGCCTATCACTCATTTTACCCTTGTATACAGCTTTGTAACAACCGTTGTTTAAATATTCTATTATTTATATCTCTGATGTAATTATAAAGTCCCTGTTTTCCAGTACTGTATGTAATATTGCATCTATCATGTTATTTCTTATTAAAGATACATTGCTCATTCTGTAACATTGCAGAGTAAGGGGATGATGCAGACTAAGAAGCAAGTGTGATTTTACTATTTTAAGCAATAAAGTACATACTTGAGGAGATACAAAGTTTTTATTCTTCACAGTGTGTTTTCTAAATCATCATTCCAATTCTGGTCAAAAGGAAATACTCTGACACTAAATTATAAAAAAATGTTATATGTGCATTTGTACCCTATATAT
Source organism: Ondatra zibethicus (assembly GCA_004026605.1). Lineage (NCBI taxonomy): Eukaryota > Metazoa > Chordata > Mammalia > Rodentia > Cricetidae > Ondatra > Ondatra zibethicus. Next base: position 16,908 of record PVIU01023751.1, on the reverse strand, counting down.
ATACTTTGAATGTCTGATTGTTTTCTCTCTATCTCAGTTTGGGTGCAGAAATTACAGGCATGTTCTACATGAGATACTCAGGACCACACTTCATATATACCAGGTAAATCCTGTCACCTGAGCTATAAAACCGACTCCAATAAGATTTCTTTTCTCCTGTATTTACCCCTATCTTAAGAAGACTGTTGGTTTGGTTGCTCAAATCTGCATCCTAGGTCATGGTTGCTGCTAGGGTTTTTAATTTGGAAATTTTCCTGCCCCTGCCTACTCCTTTGCATTATTCACTTTGACTGGGTCTTCCTTCTTGAGCTGGTTTTATGCCAGCATCTGTAGTCTGTGACTGAGGAAGTTCAAACAATCTAAAAACATGATTTTAAAAAATATTTTAATTTTTTTGAGAATTATATATATGTATACAATTGTGTCAACCCCCTTGGTCCTCCATCATCTTCCTTAGATACCCTAAAATGTCTTCCTCATATTTCATAGCCTCTTTTGCTTAATTTTCCATGGATCTGGTTAGTGCTGCCCATATGTACAAAGATATGAGGCCATCCACTGGAGCATAGGCAACTTACTAGTGTCCACACCTGCTGTGGGAAAATGCTGTTGTACACTGTAAAGACTTGTCACTCATATTAGTTTAATAAAATGCTGCTTGCCCAGTAGCCACGTGGGAAGTATAGGCGGGGATGAGGAGACTAAGAGAATTCTGGGGAAAGGAAAGGCTGAGAGATGCAGTCACTAATCAGACGAAGAGGAAGCAAGATGAGAATGCTGCATTGAGAAAAGGTATCAAGCCACGTGGCTAAACATAGACAAGGATTATGGGTTAATTTAAGCTATAAGAGCTAGCTAATAATAAGCCTGAGTTAATAATGATAATAAGCATAGTTAATAATAAGCCTTAATATGCTTGGCTAATAGGTCAAGCAGTTTGTAGTTAATATAAGCCTATGTGTGTTTCTTTAGGACTGAATGGCTATGGAACTTCTGTCTACAACCCCCACAAAGAAAATGACTCTCTGTCCTCAAGTAGCTTTCAATGCAAAAAGTCCTTCAGCTAGGGGTGGGTCTTCATAATCCACTCCCTCATTTATTCTGGAATGCTGATTTATTTGTTCTTGTACAGGTCTTATACAAGTAAACATAGCTTATGTGATTCACACATGCAATAGCCATATCATGCCCAGAAAACAACATTTGACTTAATGACTCCCCATTCTCCTACTCTTACAGTTTTCCCATTTATCAATGAAAAATTTGATGTTCCCTGAGCCTTCAGAGGTATGTAAAAAGTTAGGGTTGAGCATTCACAGTCACTTATTCTTGGTACTTTGACCAGTTCTGAATCTTTACCTTAACCACTGGGCATTGAAGAAAGACATTTCTCTGATGAAAATTGAGAGTAGCACAGATCGATGACTATAAACATAAATTTTTAGAAAGCAGTTTGACAACATGACCATCTAGCAAAATAACAGTAAGAGGTTCAACCCCTAGGACTTATGACCTTCTGAGTGATAGGCTTTTAACAAGGCTTATGGTAGAATACATGAATCTTCTGCGAGACAATGGACCCAATCAGAAATTATTGCTACCCCCAAACAGCCATACCTCTAATGTATCAGTTGGCATACCTTATCCGACATGTTAGGTAATCTTAGAGTGTGCAATGTCCTTTGCTGGGTCAGATTATTCATATATATTCTCTGCCAGGAGCCTGTGTAACACAATTTTGTACTGTGAAAGGTAGTTAGCAGGGAGAAATTTTCCTGTTGGGTCTAGTTTTATTTCTCTATATTCTGTAAGTAAAGTGTGTGCTGTTGTGATTTGAAAGAAAATGACCTCCATGGGAGTGGTACTATTAAGAGGTGTGGCCTTATTGGAATTGATGTTGTCTTGTTAGAGGAGGTGTGTCACTGTCGGGGCTGGCTTTGAGGTTTCCTATGCTCAAGCTACTCAAAGTGATACACTTTACTTCCTGTTGCCTTTTGATCAAAATGTAGAATTCTTCAGTACCATATCTGCCTGTACACCACTGTACTCCCAGCCGCCATGCTCCCTGTCATAGTGATAATGGACTAAACCTCTGAAACTGTAAGCAGCTACCTTAATTAAATGTTTTCCTTTATAAGAGGTGACATAATCATGGTGTCTTTTTACAGCAACAGAAACCCTAAGACAGAAGTCTTAAGGAATAGTCTTACCATAAAGTTATGGTGGAGAGTCAGGAGCAATCCAGTAGGCTGTATAGCTTTGGAGACCTTTGGGGACTCTCTCAACAATAACTTATAGAGAAGTATTCCATGCCTGGAAGTGAGAATTTTTTTTATATTTTTCAATTCATTGGAATACAGGGTTTTGAAGCACATCTTTACCATCTTCTGTATTTCTTTAATATCTCTTGCAATATCCTTTCCCCCACTCCCCCTTGAGATAGGTTTGCATTACGAAATCCTGGCTTACCTGGAATTTAATGTGTCAATAAGGCTGGTCTTGAACTCACAGAGCTATACCTGCCTCTGTCTTCTGAGTGTTGGAATTAAAGACATAGGTGATCATGCCCAACCTTAAATTCCCTTTAAAATGTATGATGCATAATTAGTTTACCAGCTGTTAGGCTTCTATGAAACATTTTTATACATTCTTAGTTTGGATTAACCTACTCTCTATCCCATCCTTTCCTATGCACAATCCAATTTAGCCCTTAACCCTCAGTATTTCTGTTCTTCTTTCATATCACATGTGTTCTAATATATATATATATATATATATATATATATATATATATATATATATATATATATCTTCTAAATGGTCATTTCATACTCCCTATATTTTAGTTAACATTCTGCTCCTTGTCCATCACTTACCCCATCCCCTTACCCCTGCCTTATTAAACATTTCTAACCTCTTTATTCCTTTTTTTTACTTTTGTTTTAATATTATTCTACTATGCCTCTCTTCCTTCATGTACACCATCCCACAATTACTCCTTTCTAGGTTCCTAGCCTCCATATATACTCTAATCCAAATACAAAACAAAAGATTATCAGGGACAACATGGATTATTTTTTTCTGAACCTGGGTTGCTTACTCAGCATACATACCTTGAAACCCAATTTTCCCAGCACCATTTGCTTAATATGTTTTCCTCTAATGCCTATTTTTAACATATTTGGCTAGAATCTGGTAGTAGAAGTTGTATGGACTTGTATCTTGGTCTTTTATTTTAGTGTGTTAAACTGTGTGTGTGTGTGCATGTGTGTATGCCAGTACCATTGTGTTTTATTACTATTTAGAAGTATAATTTGAAACCAGGTTTGATGATACTTCCCATGGTATTCTTTTTGTTCATGATTGCTTTGACAGTCTTTTTTTGTGCCACTATATAAATTCGTAATTATTTGTTTGATTGCTGGGAAGAACGGCCCTGGAATTTTGATTGGAATTCTATAGAATCTATAGGCTATTTTTTTTGGAAGGATCATTTATTCTTCTATTCCATGAGAATGGGGTGTCTTTTTTACCCTATTGTGTCTTCCTCAATTTCTTTAGTGTCTTAAATTTTCATTGCAGAGATCTTTCACAACTTTGGTTATGTTCATACCCAGGTATTTATTTTTAATGTCTATTTTGCATGAAATTGTTTCTGTGATTTTTTTATTGTGAATGTCAGTGGTATGTAGGAAAGCTACTGAAATCATTGTGTATGATTTTTTATTCTACTAGTTTGCTTAAAGTGCTCTGAAGTCTTTCTTCCTTTTCCATTTTATGGAATGCTTTCAGTAAGATTGGCATTATTTTCCCTTTCAAGTTTTGGTAGAACTCTTCAGTGAATTCATCTGGTTCTGGGATTTATAATTGGAAGAATTTTTATTATGGTTTCATTCTCTTTGTTGACTATGGGTTTTGATTATTCATTTTACCTTAATTTAGTTATGGTATGTCATATACATTTAGAAATTAATCCCTTTCTTTTATGTTTTCCAATTTAATATAGATTTTAATGTATGTCAATAGGATTTTCTTAATTGTAATTTATCTGTTATAATGTCTCTCATTTTATCTCTAGTTTTGCTGATTTGTGATCCTTTATCTTTTGTTTAATTTGAATATAGTTTTGTTGGTCTACTTTATCATTTTAAAGAAAAGATCTTTGCATAGATTCTTTGTAACTGAGTTTTTCTCTTTTTATTTTTTTATTTTTCCATTCAAAAATTGACATTTCCTCCCCTTCTCCCATTCCCCTGCTGTGCCCCCACTAACCCTCCTCCCTCCTTCTCCATCCTTAAGAGAGGGCAGGATACCCTGCCCTGTGGGAAGTTCAAGGCCCTCCACCCTCAATCCCGGCCTAGGAAGTTGTGCATCCAGGTAAACTCGGGTCCCAAAAAGCCAATACATGCAGAATAGACAGGTCCCAGTGCCATTATTGATGGCTTCTCAGTCCATCCCCATTGGCAGCCACATTTAGAGAGTCCAGTTTGATCACATGCTTGTTCAGTCCATGTCCAGCTGGATTTGGTGAGCTCCCATTAGATCAGGCACACTGTCTCAGTGGGAGGAACAACCCCTCGTGGTCCTGACCTCCTTGTTCAGCTTCTCCCTCCTTCTGCTCTTGAACTGGACCTTGGGAGCTCAGTCCATTGCTCTGATGTGGATGTGGGTCTCTGTCTGTGTCTCCATTCATCAGATGAAATTTCTATGGTGACAATCAAGATATTTATCAGTGTGACTATGGGACAAGGCCAGTTCAGGCGCCCTCTCCTCTGCTGCCCAAGAACCTCGCAGGGAACATCCCCGTGGACACGTAGGATCCCCACTAGAGCCAAGTCTCTTGTCACATCTAAAATGGCTCCCTTAGTGCAGATATCTTCTTCCCTGCTCCAGTATCTGCACTTCCTCAATCTCCACCTTCCCACTCCCCCAAGCTCTCCCCAGTCCTTCTCTTCTCCCTTCTCCTTCCCCCTCTCCCCTTCCCCCAGCCCCACTCCAACCCCCACGTCTGAGTTCCCAACTTTTGCCTGGCGATATTGTTTGCTTCCAATTTCCAGGAGGATCTATATATATATTTCTTTAAGTTCACCTTGCTATTTGTCTCCTCTAGGCTTTTGAACTATAGACTTAATTTCCTTTGTTTATGACTAGAGTCCAGTATTGAGTGAGTACATACCATAATCATCTTTCGGGGTTTGGGTTACCTCACTCAGGATAGCGTTTTCTATTTCCACCCATTTGCATGCAAAATTCAAGATGTCATTGATTTTTACCGCTGAGTAGTATTCTAATGTGTATATATTCCACACTTTCTTTATCCATTCTTCCATCGAGGGGCACCTAGGTTGTTTCCAGGTTCTGGCTATTACAAATAATGCTGCTATGAACATAGTTGCACAAATGCTTTTCTAGTATGATTGGGCATCTCTTGGGTATATTCCCAAGAGTGGTATTGCTGGATCCTGAGGTAGGTTAATTCCCAATTTCCTGAGAAACCGCCACACTGATTTCCAAAGTGGTTGCACAAGTTTGCATTCCCACCAGCAATGGATGAGTGTTCCCCTTACTCCACAGTATGGGATGGTAATGCCTCTGGAAGTTCCTTTATTGTATAGGATTGTTTTGGCTATCCTGGGCTTTTTGTTTTTCCATATAAAGTTAGTTATTGTTCTCTCAAGGTCTATGAAGAATTTTGATGGGGATTGCATTGAATCTATAGATTGCCTTTGGTAGAATTGCCATTTTTACTGTATTGATCCTTCCAATCCAGGAGCATGGGACCTCTTTCCATTTTCTGGTATCCTCTTCGATTTCTTTCTACAAGGCCTTAAAGTTCTTGTCAAATAGATCTTTCACTTCCTTGGTTAGTGTAACCCCAAGATACTTTATGCTATTTGTAGCTATTTTGAAAGGTGATGTTTCTCTGATTTCCCTCTCTGCTTGTTTATCCTTTGTGTATAGGAGGGATACTGATATTTTTTTTTGAGTTGATTTTATATCCTGCCACATCACTGAAGGTATTTATCAGCTGTAGGAGTTCTTTGGTAGAGTTTTTGGGGTCACTATGTACACTATCATATCATCTGCAAATAACGAAAGTTTGACTTCTTCCTTTCCAATTTGAATGCCCTTGATCTCCTTATGTTGTCTTATAGCTATTGCTAGAACTTCAAGCACTATATTAAAGAGATATGGAGAGAGTGGACAGCCTTGTCTTGTTCCTGATTTTAGTGGAATCGCTTTCAGTTTCTCTCCATTTAATTTGATGCTAGCTGTCAGCTTGCTGTATATTGCTTTTATATTTAGGTATGGTCCTGGTATCCATAATCTCTCCAAGACCTTTATCATAAAGGGGTCAAATGAATTTTGTCAAATGCTTTTTCAGCATCTAATGAAATGATCATATGGTTTTCTTTTTTAGTTTATTTATATGATGGATTACATTGATAGATTTCCGTATGTTGAACCAGCCCTGCATCTCTGGGATGAAGCCTGTTTCATCATAATGGATAATTTTTTTGATGTGTTCTTGGATTTTGTTTGCCAGTATTTTATTGAGAATTTTTGCATCGATGTTCATGAGTGAGATAGGTCTGTAATTCTCTTTCTTGGTTGCGTCTTTGTGTGGTTTTGGTATCCGGGTAACTGTAGCTTCATAAAAAGTGTTTGGCAATGACTCTTCTGTTTCAATTATGTGAAACACATTAATGAGTATAGGTAATAGCTCTTCTTGGAAGTTCTTGTAGAATTCTGCGTTAAAACCATCTGGTCTTGGTCCTTTTTGGTTGGGAGGTTTTTGATGACAGTTTCTATTTCCTCATGACTTTTAGGTCTATTTAAATTGTTCACCTGGCCGTGATTAATTTTGGTATAAGGTATTTTTCTAAAAAACTGTCCATTTCTTGTACATTTTCCAATTTTGTGGCATACAGGCTTTTGTAGTAAGACCTAATGATTCTTTGAATTTCCTCAGTGTCTGTTGTTACATCTCCCTTTTTATTTTTGATCTTGTTAATTTGAGTGTTCTTTCTCTGCCTTTTGATTAGTTTGGATAAGGGTTTGTCGATCTTGTTGATTTTCTCAAGGAGCCAGCTCTTCGTTTCATTGATTTTTTGGATTGTTTTCTGTGTCTCTATTTTGTTGATTTCAGCCCTCGTTTTGATTATTTCCAGGCTTCTACTCCTCCTGCCTGAGTCTGCTTCTTTTTTTTTTCTAGAGCTTTCAGGTGTGCTGTTAAGTCACTAATGTGTGCTTTCTCCGTTTCTTTATGTGGGCACTAAGTGCTATGAACTTTCCTCTTAGCACTGCTTTCATAGTGTCCCATAGGTTTGTGTATGTTGTGGCTTGAGTTTTGTTGAGTTCAAGGAAGACTTTGATTTCTTTCTTTATTTCTTCCTTGACCCAGGAGTGGTTCAGTAGGTGACTGTTCAGTATCCATGAGTTTGTAGGATTTCTGGGGGTGGAATTGTTGTTAAATTCTAACTTTACTCTGTGATGATCCAATAAGACACATGTGGTTACTCCCATTTCTTCTTATCTGTGGATGTTTGCTTTGCTACCAAGTATGTGATCAATTTTCGAGAAGGTTCTATGAGATTCTGAGAATAAGGTATATTCTTTCCTGTTTGGGTGGAATGTTCTATAGATGTCTATTAAGTCCATTTGATTCATTACATTGTTAGTTCTCTTATTTCTCTGTTAAGTTTCTGTCTGGTTGACCTGTCTTTTGGTTAGAGAGTAGTGTTGAAATCTCCTACTATCAGTGTGTGGGGTTTGATGTGTGCTTTGAGTTCTAGTAATGTTTCTTTTACATATGTGGGTGCTTTTATATTAGGGGCATAGATATTCAGGATTGAGATTTCATCCTGATGGATTATTCCTGTTAAGAGTGTAAAGTGTCTATTGCCATCTCTTCTGATTGATTTGAGTTTGAAGTCGATTTTTTTCGATATTAGTATAGCCACAACCGCTTGTTTCTTAGGGTTGTTTGAATGGAAAACCTTTTCCCAACATTTTACTCTGAGATAATGTCTGTCTTTGTGATTGAGGTGTGTTTCTTGCAAACAACAGAATGTTGGTTGGATCAGTTTTCGTATCCATTGTCTTAACCTGTGCCTTTTTATTGGTGAATTGAGTCCATTGATATTAAGCGTTATTAATGACCAGTGGTTGTTCACTTGGTAGAGTTTGTATGTTTCCCTTCTTTGAGTTGTGTTGGTGGAGGGTTGTTAGATGTCTTTGTTATTGTGGGTGTTGTTTGCTTCCTTAGTTGTGGTTTTTCTTCTAGTTCTTTCTGTAAGGCAGGGTTTGTGGCTATGTATTGCTTAAATTTGTTTTTATCCTGCAATAACTTTTTTTTTTCCATCGATGGTGAAAGAAAGCTTTGCTGGGTATAGTAGTCTGGGCTTGCATCCATGGTCTCTTATTGTCTGCAGCACAGCTATCCAAGACCTTCTGGCTTTCATGGTTTCCATAGAGAAGTCAGGTGTAATTCTGATAGGTTTCCCTATATATGTTACTTGACCTTTTTCCTTTGCAGCTCTTAATATTCTTTCTTTGTTCTGTATGTTTTGTGTTTTGATTATTATATGTCGAGGATTTTTTTTTATCCAGTCTATTAGGTGTTCTGTATGCTTCTTGTACCTTCATAGGAACATCCTTCTTTAGGTTGGGAAAGTTTTCTACTAAAATTTTGTACAATATATTTTCTTTGCTTTTGAGCTGTAATTCTTCTCCTTCTTCTACCCCTATTATTCTTAGGTTTGGTCTTTTCATGGTGTCCCAGATTTCCTGGATGTCTTGTGTTAAGAATTTGTTGCATTTGTTGTTTTCTTAGATCAGTGAGTTTATTTTCTCTATCCTATCTTCAGCCTCTGAGATTCTTTCTTCTATCTCTTGTATTCTGTTGGTTATACTTGTTTCTTTAGTTCCTGCTCATTTACCCAGATTTTCCATATCCAGCTGTCCCTTGGTTTGTGGTTTCTTCATTGCCTCCATTTCAGTTTTCAAGTCTTGAACTGTTTCCATTTCCTGTTTGTTTGCTTCTTCTTGGTTTTCTAGGGTATCTTTGAGGGATTTATTCATTTCTCCTAACTTTTTGTTAGTCTTCTGTTCCATTTCTTTAAAGAAGTTTTTCACATCCTCTTTAATGGTCTCTATCACTTTCATAATGTTACGTTTAAAGTCTATTTCTTCTACTTCTTCTGGATTAGGTTGTTCAAGTCTTCTTGTTGCATATTCGCTGGATCCTGGTGTTGTCATGTTGCTTTTCAGGTTCTTGGAGGAATTCCTGCATTGGTGCCTGCCCATCTATTCCTTTGAATGCTGTCAGGGGAGTCTCGATGGCTTGGTCCGATTTATGTGTGGCTAAGTGTGTACTTGGGGATTTTTCTTGTACTGCCTTCTCTTAGGTCCCCTCAGCACTGGAGTTGGCTCTCAGATCCCCTCCTCCCTGAAGTAGGTTGTGGTAGTGGATCTAAGGACCGCCTCCGGATTGATCTGGGCTACTTGCTGGTCAAGGACCTCACAGATAAAATACCGGCTTGGTTTATGCCAGCTCTGTGGAACAAAGAAACCCCTTCAGTCTTGCACTTACCACTTTGTCTGCAGAGCCTCAACCCTGAAGCAGGCTGAGTTGGGATATCCTGGGACACCACAGATGGAAAGGGGTGCTTGAGGGCAAGCTGGGGTGGGATAAGTAGGAAATCCAGTAGCCAGGGAGAAGCACTGCTGAATGGCCAGAAAGTTTAGGAGATTGGAGGGTGCCTGTACTGCCTTCCTGGGGCGTCTGGGTGGCCGGGCAGGGACACACTTACCCCTCTGGATGGATCTGCTGGTACTGGATCAGGGCCACTTGCTGGCCAAGGACCACTTTGTCCCCAGAGCCTCAGCTCCAAAGCAGGCTGAGTTGGGAGATCTCCTCTGGATGGATCTGCTGGTACTGGATCAGGGCCACTTGCTGGCCAAGGACCTCACAGATAAAAGGGTGGGGTTGGTATATGCTGGCTCTGTGGAACAAAGAAACCCCTGCAGCCTTGCACTCACTACTCTGTCCCCAGAGCCTCAGCCCTGAAGCAGGCTGAGTTGGGAGATCCTCGGACCCCGCAGATGGAAAGGTGTGCTTGGGGGTAAGCCGGGGTGGGATAAGTAGGAAAGCCAGTAGACAGGGAGAAGCCCCACTGAATGGCCAGAATGTTTAGGTGATTGAAGGGTGCCTGTACTCCCTTCCCAGGGCGTTTGGGCGGCTGGGCAGGGACACACTTTCCCCTCCTGATGGATCTGCCAGTTTTCTCTTCTTTTTCATCAGTTTCTACCTTGATTTTGATATTTTTCTCCTTACTGTTGTGAAGTTTGCTTTGTTAATGTTTTCTTAGACCTTTAGGTGTTGCATGAAGAGGAGCGGGCTGTGTCCCACTGCCCAGATCATGGCTGCTGGCCTGCTTTTGGTCCCAGCTAGTTTATACCCAAAATAATTACACAGAAACTGTATTTATTTAAATACTGCCTGGCCCATTAGTTCTATCCTCTTCTTGGCTAACTCTCACATCTTGATTTAGCCCATTTTTAATAATCTGTGTTTACCACGAGGATGTGGCTTACTGGCATGAGTCTAACCAGTGTCCATCTTGGGCCCGAGAAGCATGGTGTCTGTCACACTTTCCTTCCTCCCAACATTCCATCCTGTCTACTCTGCCTACCTGATTTCTGCCCTATCAAAAGGCCAAGGCAGTTTTCTTTGTTCAACCAATGAAAGCAATACAAATGAAGAAGCACCTCCTACACCATATCCCCTTTTTCTGTTTAAACAAAAAAGAAAGGTTTTCACTTTAACATAGTAAAATTACATTTAACAAAACAGTTGTTAAGCAAGAATTACAGTTATAACATTTATATCTATTTTATCTTTTATTATAACAAAGGAAAACTATAACTACCTATCTATTCTTTAACTCCATCAAAGATTCCAGAAGGATATACTATTACCTAAGTAAATGAGAAGTCCAAATCTCTAGAAATGACAGAGACACCTTGCTGTCTGTACAGTCATGCAAAGTTCTTTTGTACCGTTGGGGCATCCATCTTTAGTTTACAGGCCCATAGTATCCAGTAGACATTTTCATGAAGGAGGAAAATTTAAAGACAGTTTAGTCACTTTCTTCTGTGTCCTGTAGAATGTCTTGCATACTCTTTCATGAAGCAGGAACCCAGAAGGATCATCTCACCTTTAGGCAAGTTTAGTAGTCCTCGCTTTGTAGGTTCTTTGTGTCCAGTTAAGCAGTTCAGGCAAGAGCAGTTTTTTTTGCCCAAATGGCTAGCAAACTCCATAAGGAGCCTCTTTGATGCTACCAGGAGCAGATGTATTTCATTGTCATGAAATGTTCTAAGTTATTAAAACATTATATGCCATATTTTGTAGTCTTTGAAAGATATGAAGAATGCCTATTTAACTGAAATATATCTCTATATATCTAGAAAATCTAACTAACGTGATTACAAACTTGACTATTATTGATGATTATTCATCAACAACCTATATTTTCTAATTATACATACATTTTTAAATGAACTACACAATCTCAATACCTTAATCAAGATCAGAAATACATATACATATAACAAAATTGACCTTAAATTTATGTCAATAAAGCAAAATTTATACCAATGTAATTATTCATATCCATATCATATCCCCCTTTAAATGTAAAAGAAAATTTATAAACAGTATTTGGGAATATGGGATTAGTTTTTTTCCAAACTTATTTAGCTGTGTGGGGTTGCTGTTAATTAGGTCTTTCATGGTGTATCCTATGTGTCAGGTTTATCTTAGTCACCAGTTGAATGAGGAATTTTTCAAAGGTGTTCACAATGACCTTTCAGGAGGCCGTGGTCTATCATACCATATTGGTGTAGAAGGAATCCACAGGGTCTCATCCTCTGTGAAAACAAAAGAAGAACTTCTTTTCCAAAGCACCATATCTTTAGACCCAAATTTGGAAATCATGATACCTTTAGAACATATATGTTGGTTTTGTTTGGCAGCCCATACAATGAAGATTTTCTCTGTATTTAGCTCCTTTACAGTCAAAAAATTTAGAGAAAACACAATAATATGCAGAATCCAGACATTCTGTGAATTTTCCATTTTTATCTAGTTTATTTTTTATGTTTTAATCTATAACTATTTGTACTCTGTCTCTTTAAAGACTTTACCCCTTTTTTAAAAAAAAGCATTAACTTCATTTTATGACTCTCTATACTCTTCTTTTTTTCTCTCCCAAGCCTACATACTTTATCTAACACTATGACCCATTTAGAGGTCTTTTATGTCTGAATCTGTCCTATTGTGAATCTGTAATTTTTTAATGTCCAGGAACAGTTTTGTGTTGCACTTTTAAAATGGTAAGCTCTTAAGAATCTAAGCTGCTACAATCTCAGGTCAAATACAGGTACTGCCTGCTTGCTCGACCTCGTCCAACATGGCGGAGCTGCTTGTGCCTCTGAGCTGTGTATAGTGCACTGCTATCATGGCAGGGCTGCTTGTGTCTCTGAGTCACTTGTGCCTCTGAGCCATGGTGCGCAGTGCCCCCCTTCCAGGCAGGAGCAACACTCAGCATTTCAACACAGAGAATGAGCTTTTTATCTGAGTTACTAAGTTAGTGATCTGAGTTCCTTCTGATTGGTTGTAATGAATTATTTTTGTAAATTTTAATTTATTTATAATTACCAGTTTAATCACAACAATTCTCCCTCCCCTGTGCTGCATATTTTTATGTCAACTTGACATAATCTAGTGTTATCAGAATGGGGGAACCTCAATTGAGAAAATGCCTCCATAAAATTATGCTGTAGGACATTTTCTTAACTAGTGATTGATGGGAATGGCCTATCCCATTGTGGGTTGTGCCATCCCTGGGTTCTACAAGAAAACAAGCTGAACAAGCCAGTAAGCAGCGCTTATACATGGCCTCTGAAACAACTCCTGCCTCCAGGAGAATATGCAATATATTCTTATTATCCCACCCACAACACACACTTGCTTATCACCCCTCTATCCCGTTTAACACCTCCATTCCTACAAATCTTGCTCCAAGATTCATAAATGTTGGTTTTGTTCAGTGATCCATTTAGTTTACCCACATAATCTGTGTGACAATTGGATTAAAAATTATTCACTGAAGCCTGATGAAATTATTTGTAGCTACATAATTGAAGGTAATGATTTCCCATCTTTCTAAATCTATTGGTAGCAAATAGTTGAACAGTGAACGTAGGGTCTGGTGATCTCTTCATCCTGTAAAATCCTCAGCCTCAGCTAACCTGGATCAATTGTCCCAGCAAAGAAAAGGTTTCATTCTCATGGTTTTTGATTTAAATTGTCATGTAAATGGTCTTGATAGAGTCTTTAATAAGGAGTTCTCAAAAGTTTCCCCTGAAACTTCACAAACACGGCTTCCATCACCCACACTCGTGTCAGCAGTATCTTCTAAATTCCCAGAGTAGTTCATTGAGCTCTGAACACTCAATTGCTTTTCTAGCCTAAAGTGCCAAAATCCTTCCAAGATCTACCCAAATATATATGTTCAGCCTTTGTCACAGCAATACTTCATGACCTAGTACCAATTTTTGTCCTAGTTGGAGTTTCTATTGCTGTGCTAAAACACCAAAAATAAAGGCAACTTGGGATGTAAAGGGTTTAATGGTGCTGGAGAATTGTCTGTATTCTGTCAATCATGTTTTAAATAAATGCTGATTGGCTGATAGCCAGGCAGGAAGTATAGGTGGGAAAACCAGATAGGAAGTAGAGGTGGGACAATGAAAACAGGAGTATTCTGGGAAGAAGGAAGTTCTTTCCCAGATCCTGCCCAGACCATCGAAGAAGCATGATGAGACCTGCCCTGCTGAAAAAGGTACTGAGCCATGTGGCTAACATAGATAAGATTGGGATAATATGTTATAAGAGCAAATAAGAAGCCTGAACTAATGGGCCAATCAGTTTATCATTAATGTAGACTCTCTGAGTAATTTCTTTGGGGCTTGCTGGATGTGAGAACTGGGCAGGACAGAAACTCTAAGAAGGCCCTCATGTTACAGTTTAATCTCACTTTAATAAGATTACTTATAGTTTTTCTCCCTGTAGGCTAATATTGCCTATGCATTAGTAATAGTTAGCCTTTACCAAACTGAGGTTTGTTCCCTCTAGTGCTATCCTCTCTAGTACTGTTATCATGAAGGAATATTGAATTTTGTCAAAGGATTTTCCTGAATCTGTTGATGTGACTACGTGATTTTTGGTATTTAATTCATTTATATGATTTATTTCACTTATATGTTTGCATACATTGAACCACTTCTGCTCCTCTATGATCAAGCCAACTTGTGAATGACCTTTTTTTATATTTTGATATGGTTCGTTTTAGGTTTACAAGCATTTCATTAAGAATTTTAGTATTTATATTTATTTAGGATATTGGTCTATAGATCTCTTTTTGTGTTGTCTTTATCTCATTTTCGTCTTAGAAGAATACCAATTTATTATCCAAAATTTGAAAATATTTTTCTTTTACTGTTTTGTATAATAAAGTAGCAGAAATTGTTGTAGTTCTGGATTGAACATCTGGTAGAATTGTGTTATAAATCCATCCTGTTGGGAGTTTCCTTAGCTTTTCCAGTTTAGTGAGTGATAGGTTTTTAAAGTATGCCCTTTTTAATATTATGGATATCTTGATATTTTTTCATGCCTTGTTCATCCTTAATTTTATTTACCTGAGTGTTCTGTCTCTTTCCTTTAGTGAGTTTGACTAAGAATTTTTTAATCTTGTTGATATTTTTAAGAATTGTCTCTTAATTTTATTTATTCTTTATATTTTTTATTCGATTTCATTAATTTCATACCTGATTTTGATTATTAATTCTTCTCATATACAGTTTCTGGTGGCTTAATTTGTTATTATTTTCCAAATTTACAAGTGATATCATTATTCATGGTCTTTCTGAAGTATTTAAAATATAAACAGTTAGTGCTAAAATGTGTAGGTCTTAGGCATACTGTCGCAGATTCTGCAAGTTTTATGTATATCAGCCTGTTGTATCTGGAAAACATTATTGAAGTCATCTACCACATAATGATCTTACAATGTTCCTCTTCCACATTGGAAACAAAGCCATACTCCTAACCAAGAAGCTATTCGCTACTGGTAGCAACTAGCTACTGGGAAAGGGAAAATCAATTTTCTTCAGTGGACTTACACTTTGTACATTAGACACTCTCCAGGGCAGGACTTGTGATTGGACTCCATATTTTTTGGTAATTTTTGGTGCTTTTTCTGTTTTTGTTTTGTTTTAGTTTTTTGTTTTTCTTTAAGAGAAAAAGCATGGAATTGAGTTGATAGGGGAGGATCTGGAGATGTGAAGAATGTGACCTAAATATATTGCATGAAATACTCAAAAAATGAAGAAGAACATTAAAAAGAGGAAATTGAAAAAGAATTCTTTCCTTTTAAGACTGCTTTCATTGTGGCTGTAGAGATGATTCAGTAGTTTAGAGTTCTTAATGTTTATGCACAAGACAAAGGTTTGTTTCCCAGCACCTAGTGCAAAACTGCCTGCAAATCTAGTTGCAGTGTATCCAACACTATCTTTGTGTTGTGCATGCATACACTCAGGTTCACACTCATGCATATAAATTTAGTCTCTCTATAAAAAAGATTACTTTAGCTGTGTCTCATATTGTTTTGTTTTGTTATATTATCATTTTCATTCAATCTTAGGAATTTTTAAGTTTCTTTCTTGATTTCTTCCTTAACACAGTTATCTTGCAGAAGTATGTTGTTTAGTTTCAATATATTTGCATAGTTTCTAATGACATTGACATCCAGCTTTATTCCATTTTGGTCAGATAGAATATAAATCTTACTTCAATTTTCATATTTTTTTGAGACTTCTTTGTAGCCTAATGTATAATCAATTTCTGAGAAAGTTCTGTTAGCTTCTGAGAAGAATGTGTTGTGTGGTTGTTTCTTTGTTTTGGGGAGTATGGTGGAATTTTCCATAGAAGTCTGTTAGGTATATATCATTTATGATGCCATTTTGCTCCTATGTTTATTTCTTTCCTTCTTTTTGGTCTGAATGGCCAGTTTATTAGTGAAAGTAGAACACTGAAGTCACCTACTATCAGTGTGTCGAGGTTAATCTGTGGTTTTACATCTAGTAGCATTTGATTTCAGAAATTTTCTTCATTTGTGCTTGTGTGTATATGATTTGTAATATAGTATCTCCTTGGTGGACTGTTCACTGAATATGAACTAACCTAACTTATTTCTTCTGATGGTTTTGTGTTAAAGGATATTTTCTCAGATTTTAGAATAGCTATACCTGCTCATTTCCTAGCTCCATTAATTTGGAATCCTTTTTTTCCATCCCTTTCTTTACCTTAAAGTGGTTTTTATTTGTTCAGGGTTAGATATGTTCTTTAAGAGACAACAGATATATGGTGCTTGTTTTCTAACCCAATATGTAGTCCATGTGCTTTTATATTTCTAATTCTCTATCTCTCTGTGTGTACGTGTGTATTTTCATATGAATATAGGTATATATGATTTTTTTCCATATTCTTTTATTTTTTCCATTCAAAGAAAAAATTTTAAATTTCCTCCCCTTCTCCCAGTCCCCTCCCACTCCCCCTGACCCGTCCTCCCTCCCCCTGCTTCCTTAAAAGAGGGCATGGTGCCCTGCCCTGTGGGAAGTTCAAGGCCCTCCCCCCTCCATCCCGGACTAGGAAGGTGTGCATCCAAATAGACTAGGTTCCCAAAAAGATAATACATGCAAAAAAGATAAGTCCTAGTGTCATTGATGATGGCTTCTCAGTCTGCCCCCATTGGCAGCCACATTAAGAGAGTCCAGTTTGATCAT
>PVIU01023750.1:0-26815 GCA_004026605.1 Ondatra zibethicus | reverse complement strand
GGGATGGGGGTGGGCCTTGGACTTCCAACAGGGCAGGGCACCATGCCCTCTTTCAAGGAAGAAGGGGGAGGGAGGAGGGGTGGGGGGTAGTGGGAGGGGACCGGGAGAAGGGGAAGAAAGGAAAAAAAATTTTTTTTATCTTTAATTATGTTCTTGAATGGAAAAAATAAAACAAAACAATGTATGGAAAAAAAAGAAAAAAAAGAATAAATATTATAGCATTTCCGAAAAAAAAATCATTAGGTCTTACTATGAGCCTGTATGCCACAAAATTGGAAAATGTACAAGAGATGGACAGGTTTTTTTTGATAAATACCACATACCGAAATTAAATCAAGACCAGGTGAACAGTTTGAATAGACCTATAAGTCGCGAGGAAGTGGAAGCTGTCATCAAAAACCTCCCAACCAAAAAAAGCCCAGGACCAGATGGTTTTAATGCAGAATTCTACCAGAACTTCCAAGAAGAGCTAATACCTATACTCCTTAAGGTGTTTCACATAATAGAAACAGAAGGGTCAATGCTAAACTCATTTTATGAAGCTACAATTACTCTGATACCAAAACCACACAGGGACGCAACCAAGAAAGAGAATTATAGACCAATCTCACTTATGAACATTGATGCAAAAATTATCAATAAAGTACTGGCAAACCGAATTCAAGAACACATTAAAAAAATCATCCATTATGATCAAGTAGGCTTCATCCCATAGTTGCAGGGCTGGTTCAACATACAAAAATCTATCAATGTAATCCATCATATAAATAAACTAAAAGAAAAAAACCATATGATCATTTCATTAGATGCTGAAAAAGCATTTGACAAAATTCAACACGCCTTTATGATAAACGTCTTGGAGAGATTAGGGATACAAGGATCATATCTAAGTATAATAAAGCAATATATAGCAAGCCGACAGCTAACATCAAATTAAATGGAGAGAAGCTCAAAACGATTCCACTAAAATCAGGAACAAGACAAGGCTGTCCACTGTCACCATACCTTTTAATATAGTGCTTGAAGTTCTAGCAATAGCTATAACAAAATAAGGAGATCATGGGGATTCAAATTGGAAAGGAAGAAGTCAAACTTTTGTTATTTGCAGATGATATGGTAGTGTACATAAGTGACCCCAAAAACTCTACCAAAGAACTTCTACAGCTGATAAATACCTTCAGTGAAGTGGCAGGATACAAAATCAACTCAAAACAATCAGTAGCCCTCCTATACACAAAGGATAAAGAAACTGAGAGGGAAATCAA
Organism: Ondatra zibethicus; assembly: GCA_004026605.1. Lineage (NCBI taxonomy): Eukaryota > Metazoa > Chordata > Mammalia > Rodentia > Cricetidae > Ondatra > Ondatra zibethicus. The sequence continues at coordinate 25,550 of PVIU01023750.1, read as the reverse complement.
AGAAACATCACCTTTCACAATAGCCACAAATAGCATAAAGTATCTTGGGGTAACACTAACCAAGAAAGTGAACGATCTATTTGACAAGAACTTTAAGACCTTGAAGAAAGACATTGAAGAGGATACCAGAAAATGGAAGGATCTCCCATGCTCCTGGATTGGAAGGATCAATATAGTAAAAATGGCAATTCTACCAAAGGCAATCTATAGATTCAATGCAATCCCCATCAAAATCCCAACAAAATTCTTCATATACCTTGAGAGAACAATAACTAACTTTATATGGAAAAACAAAAAGCCCAGGATAGCCAAAACAATCCTATACAATAAAGGAATTGCCGGAGGCATTACCATCCCTGACTTCAAACCCTATTACATAGCTACAGTAATGAAAACAGCTTGGTATTGGCATAAAAACAGAGATGTTTACCAATGGAAGTGAATCAAAGACACGGATATTAATCCACAAACATATGAATACCTCATATTTGACAAAGAGACTAAAATTATACAATGGAAGAATGAAAGCATCTTCAACAAATGGTGCTGGCATAACTGTATGTCAACATGTAGGAGAATGAAATTAGACCCTTATCTGTTACCCTGCACAAAACTCAAGTCCAAATGGATTAAAGACCTCAACATAAATCTAACCACACTGAACCTGATAGAAAAGAAAGTAGGAAGTAGCCTGCAGTACGTGGGCACTGGAGACCAGTTCTTGTGTAAAACCCCAAGGGCACAGACAATAAGAGCAACAAAGAACAAATGGAACCTCCTGAAACTGAGAAACTTCTGTAAAGCAAAAGACACAGTCATTAAGACAAAAAGGCACCCTACTGAATGGGAGAAGATCTTCACTGACCCCACATCGGACAAAGGTCTGATCTCCAAAATATACAAAGAACTCAAGAAACTAGACATTAAAATTCTAAATTACCCAATTAAAAAATGGGGTAAGGATCTGAATAGAGAATTCTCAACAGAAGAAGTTCTAATGGCCAAAAGATACTTAAGGTCATGTTCAACTTCCTTAGCGATCAGGGAAATGCAAATCAAAACAACTTTGAGATACCATCTTACACCTGTCAGAATGGCCAAAATCAAAAACACCAACGATTGCCTATGCTGGAGAGGATGTGGAGTAAGGGGAACTCTCATCCATTGCTGGTGGGAATGCAAACTTGTGCAACCACTTTGGACATCAGTGTGGCGGTTCCTCAGGAAATTAGGAATCAACCTACCTCAGGATCCAGCAATACCACTCTTGGGAATATACCCAAGAGAAGTCCAATCATACTACAAAAGCATTTGTGCAACTATGTTCATAGCAGCATTATTTGTAATAGCCAGAACCTGGAAACAACCTAGGTGCCCCTCAATGGAAGAATGGATCAAGAAAGTGTGGATTATGTACTCATTAGAATACTACTCAGTGGTAAAAAACAATGACATCTTGAATTTTGCATGCAAATGGATGGAAATAGAAAACGCTATCCTGAGTGAGGTAACCCAAACCCAGAAAGATGATTATGGTATGTACTCACTCATTAGTGAACCCTAGCCATAAAATAAAGGACACTAAGCACTTAGCTCACAAGCCCAGAGAAGCGGAATAGCAAGGTGAACCCAAGAAAGCATATACAGCTCCTCCTGGAAGTTGGAAGCAAACAAGATCATCAGGCAAAAGTTGGAAGCCCGGGAGCAGGGATAGAGGTGGGGGGTAGGGGAGTAGGGGAAGGGGAGAGGGGGAAGGAGAAGGGAGAAGGACTGGGGAGAGCTTGGGGGAGTGGGAGGGTGAAAATGGAGGAAAGGTGGACATTGGAGAAGGGAATAAGATATCTACATTAAGGGAGTCATTTTAGGGTTGGCAAGATACTTGGCCCTGGAGGAGATCCCAGGTGTCCACGGGCATGTCCCCAGCTAGGTATTCGGGCAGCAGAGTAGAGGATGCTGGAACTAGCCTTTTCCCATAGTCACATTGATGAATATCTTGATCACCATTATAGAAATTTCATCTGATGGATGGAGGTAGAGACAGAGACCCACATTCACATCTGAGCAATGGATTGAGTTCCCAAGGTGCAGTTGAAGAGCAGAAGGTGGGAGAAGATGAGTAAGGAAGTTAGGACCGTGAGGGGCTGGTCCACCTACTGAGACAGTGTAACTGAACTAATGGGAGCACACCAATCCATCTGGACTGGGACTGAATGAGCATATGATCAAACCGGACTCTCTGAATGTGGCGGCGAATGAGGGCGTACGGAGAAGCCATCAACAATGACACCAGGACCTATCTTTTCTGCATGTATTATCTTTTTGGGAACCGAGTCTTTTTGTATGCACACCTTCCTAGGCTGGGAGGGAGGGGACTGGGCCTTGGACTTCCAACAAGGCAGGGCATCATGCCCTCTTTTAAGGAAGAAGGGGGAGGGAGGAGGAGTTGGGGGTAGTGGGAGGGGACCGGGAGAAGGGGAAGAAATGTAAAAATTTTATTTCTTTAATTATGTTTTTGAACAGAAAAAAATAAAAGAATATGGAAAAAATAAAAAAATAAAAAATAAAGAATTTCTATATCTATGTTCATCAGGAAAATAAGTCTATATGTTTCTAAGTTTTTCTTGTATCTTTATCTGGTTTTGATATCAAAGCAATGCTACCTTTGGTAAGTCAGTTTGGTAGTGTTCTTTCCCTCTGTTTTATAGAATGTTAGCTTGTTTTAGACTTCTTACACTTGGTAAATTTTTTTGCCCATCGTTTTACTTTCAGTCTGTGAAATATGTTTTGGAGACAAAGAGTAACTGGATCTAGTTTATAATTGAATCAGCCATTTTGTATCCAGCTATCAGTCAGTTGAGGCCATTTACTAATTTTTGCAATTTTGTTGCTTTCTTTCCTTTTTTTCCAGGTCAGTGATTTCTTTTTGAAATTTTTATTTTATTTATTTTTTGAAAGAAAACAAACTATCTTTTTTCATTTTACATACCAATTCCAGTTCCCACTTGCTCCCTCCTCACCTCCCATTCCCTCTACCTACCCTCCCACCCAACCCCCCACCCAATCCTCATAGAGGGTAAGGTACATTGTTTTGGGAGAGGTCCAAGGCCCTCCCTACCATATCTAGGCAGAGCAAGATATACATCTAAAGAGAATGGGTTCCAAAAAAAGCCAGTACAAGCAGTAGGGATAAATCCTGGTGCCACAGCCAGTGGCCCCTGGCGTGAGAAGTCCTTCTGTATATGTATTGCTTTTATTGGTTAATGAATAATGAAGCTTCCTTGACCTGTGATAGGGCAGTATAGAGCTATGCAGTGAAAACTAAACTGAATTCTGGAAGAAAGAAGGCAGAATCACAGGAAGTCATGGAGCTGCCAGAGGAGAAAGACATGAGCTGCTAGCTGGAATTTTGCCAGTAGGCCACAACCTTGTGGTTATGCACAAATAATAGAAATGGGTTAGTTTAGGATGTAAGAGCTAGCTAATAAGAAGCTAGAGATAATAGGCTAAGCAGTGATTTAGTTAATACAGTTTCTGGGTGATTGTCTCAGGTTAGGGTGGTCAGGGAACAAATAAGCAACATTCCAACAACAATTTGGCATGCCAACATGGTCGACTATATCCACGTAAAATCCAAGAAAGCTTAAAAAAGAATTCTAGACACAAAAGAAGAGAGTTGAGCATGGCCTTTGGGTAGCAGCATTTTCTCAAGTGGGTTCTTTTTGCTAGAAGCAAGCAGAGATATTATTCTTGTAAAAGAAGGCTTCTTGACTCAGCCATAGCAGCAAAAACTACATGGTTCCTTTAAGACGGCTTCATGGATCACCAGCAAAGATGGCACTGACTGTTTTGGGAGGTCCAGCTACAGAGCATTTAAGTGGGGTCTCTAAGCAGAGTACTATAACTTCCTTAAGGGAAACATAGACCCACTATGTGCCAAAAAATTTGCATGACTCTCAGAGGTAGTGAACATGCCTCCACCATGTTGGCCCTAGCCATGCCCGTTTAGCATTACAAAAAGCACTTCTGGTCAGAAAATAATTACATATTTACAGATACACAATAAAGACAGATTCACATGAACAAAAGAAAAAAAGACCTCTCAATGAGTCACAGTGTTGGGTAAATGTATGTAGGCTTGAGAGAGAGAAGAAAAAGAGTATAGAGAGTTATAAAAAGAAGTAAATTATTTTAAAAAATAAAACAAAGTCTTTAAATACACAGAGTACAGGCAATCACAAATTAAAAGGAGTAAGGAAAAATAAGCCACATAAAGATGGAATTTACACAAAGTGTTTGGATTATGTATTTTATTGTGTTTTCTTTGAATTTTTGTTGGGGGAGGCCACTCCTTTGTTTCCTGGTCACCCAAACTCCCAAAATAATTAGACAGAAACTGTTATTTGCAATACTATTTGGCCAATCACTTAAGCATATTGCTAGCTAGCTCTTATATTTTTGGTTAACCCTTTTCTATTCTGTGTATTGCCACATGGCTGTGACTTACTGGCAATGTTCTGGTATGTCTGTCCCAGGCGGAAGCTCCATGGCTTCTCATAGACCCTGCCTTTTTTCTCCTAGTATTCTGTTTAGTTTTCCCCGCCAAGCTCTATTCTGCCCTATCACAGGCCAAAATAGCTTCTTTATTCATTAACCAACAAAAAGAACACATATACAGAAGAACTTCCCACATCATTACCCCTTTTCTGTTTTAATAAAAAGGAAGTTTTTTAATTTTAACATAGTAAAGTTACATATAACAAGACAGGTATCAAGCAAGAATTATAGATACAATGTTTATATCTACTTTATCTTTTATCATAACTAAGGAAATCTATAATTATAACTATCTATTCTTCAACTCCATCAAAGACCCCAGAAGGATATAATATTACCTAAGTAAACAGGAAGTGCATTACAATCAACTTTCAAAACTTTAGAATTGATAGAGATATCTCCCTGCCCGGAGAGTCACCCAAAGTTCCTCTGTATCATTGGTGGTGTAGGAGGTCCTTCTGTTTATGTGAAGCTTTCATTGGTTAATCAATAAAGAAACTGCTTGGCCTGATAGGGCAGAACATAGGTAGACAGAGAAGACAGAACTGAATTATGGGAGGAAGAAAGCAGAGCAGAGAGCTGCCATGGAGACACCAGGTCAGACATGCTGAATCTTTCTGGTAAGCCACGACCTTGTGGTGACATACAGATTATTAGAAATGGGTTGAATCAAGATGTGAGAGTTAGCCAATAAGAGACTAGTACTAATGGGCCAGACAGTGTTTAAATGAATACAGTTTCTGTGTGATTATTTTGGGTGTAAGCTAGCTGGGACAACAAGCTGCCCTCTCCTTCTGTTACAGAAAGGGCCCGCTGTCCCTTCTACTACAGAATGGCACTCCAACATGGTAAACTGACTCCACATAAAATCTGAGAGAGCTTCAAAAAGAATACAAAGTTTAACACGGCTTCTTGCTGTTTGCTGGCAGCTTGCCGCAGCTGCTTTAAGAGAGATTTTCCTGATTCACCTGTAGCAGAAAAAAAAAAGCTGCACAGTTTTAAAACGAAGCTTCCTGGGTTGTGCTGCCTGTGCAAACTCTGGCTATGAAGCATTTCAATGACTTTTATGGGACCGGATGTTTGTGTGCCCACTTGGGATCAGGAAGCATGTACTCTGAGATCATGCCAATGGCTCAGCACTCCCTGCCTGGGCAGGCAGTAGGATCAGGTCTACTAGGCGTGCACAAGCAGGAGAGCGTGGCGGATTCCTGCTGCCATACACAGAGATGTTTCCAGGCTGCCCACTGTTCTGTGTGGCAGATTTGGCTGTAACTCAAATAAAAAGAGTTTATATGCTCCACACTCATTCTCAGAGTTAAAGTGCTGAGTGTGGCTCCTACCTGGTGGCCCCAGAGCTAGCAGAAATGGTCAACCATTTTGAAATTGGAGAGAGGTGGCGTCAACAACCAGAGCAGCTGCAACCAAGCTGCTTAGCATTTTAAAGGCTCTTCAAGACAGTAGAGAATTACAGATTCACAATAGCACAGATTCAGACAAAAGACCTCTAAATGGGTCACAATGTTGGATAAATGTACAGAGCCTTGGAAGAGAGAAGAAAAGGAGTATAGAGAGTCATAAAATAAAGTTAATGCTAAGAAAAGGGTAAAGTCTTTAAAAAGACAGAGTACAGATAGTCATAGATTTAAAAAAAAGGAAAGTAAGCCACATAAAGATGGAAAATTCACAGAGAGTCTGGATTGTGTGTATTATTGTGTTTTCTTTGAATTTTTTGACTGTGAAGGAGTTAAGTACAGAGAGACGTTTCATTGTATGTGCTGCTAAGCTAATGCAGCATGTATATTGTAAAGGTATCTTGACTTAGAATTTGGGTCTAAGGATATGAGGCTTTGGAAAAAGGTTCTTCTTTTGTTTTCATGAAGGATGAAACCCTGTGGATTGCTTCTAGGCCAATATGGTATGATAGACCATGCCCTCCTGAAAGGTTGCCATAAACACCCTCAAAAAAATTACTTTACTCAACTGCCGACTGAGATGAACCTAGCACACAGGATATACCATGAAAGACCTGATTAACAGTGTCCCCATACGGCATGAAGCAGTTTGGAAAGAAAAACCTGCACCCATATTCCCAAATATTGTTTATAAATTCTCTTTTACTTTTAAAGGGGGATATGATATAGATATAAATAATTTGCACTGGTATGGATTTTGCTTTATTGATATAAATTTAAGATCAATCTTGTTATATGTATATTTCTGCTCTTGATTAAGGTATTGTGATTGTGTAGTTCATTTAAAAATGTAATGTACAATTAAGAAATATAGGTTAATAGATAATAATCTATAATAGTCAAGTTTATAGCCATGTTAGTTAGATTTTCTAGATGTGCATAGATATATTTCAGATAGGTATTCTTCATATCTTTCAAAGACTACAGAATATGGCATTTAAATTGTTTTAATAACTTAGGACTTTTCATGACAATGAGACACATCTGCTCCTGGCAGCACCACTCTACTTCAAGAGGAAGATGGGCATTGAAGAGGCTCCTTATGGAGTTTGCTATCCATTTGGGCAAGAAACTGCTCTTGCCTGGATTGTTGCATAAACTGGACATGAAGAGCCCATAGAGAGAGGACTGCTGAACTTGCCTAAAGGTGAGATGATTCTTCAGGGTTCATGTTTCATGAAAAAGTCTGTGAGACATTCTGCAGGACACAGAAGAATGTGACTGAACTGTCTTTAAAAATTCCTGCTTCATGGCAATGTCTGCTGATACTATGGACCTGTAGGCTAAAGATGGGTGTCTCAATGGTACAGAAGAACTTTGGGTGACTGTACAGGCAGCAAGATGTCTCTGTCATTTCTAGAGTTTTGGAAGTTGCTTACTTCTTGTTTACTTAAGTAATATTATAACCTTCTGAATTCTTTGATAGAGTTGAAGAATAGATAGATAGTTATAGTTTTCCTTTGTTATGATAAAGATAAAATAGATATAAATATTGTAACTGTAATTCTTGCTTGATAACTGTTTTGTTATATATAATTTTACAATGTTAAAGTTAAAGCCTTCCTTTTTGTTTAAACAGAAATGGGGAAATGGTGTAGGAGGTCCTTCTGTTTATGTGTTGCTTTCATTGGTTAATCAATAAAGAAACTGCTTGGTCTGATAGGGCAGGTAGGTGGAGATGACAGAACTGAATTCTTGGAGGAAGAAAGCAGAGCAAAGACCTGCCATGGAGACACCAGGTCAGACATGCTGAATCTTTCCTGGTAAGCCACAACCTCGTGGTGAATACAGATTATTAGAAATGGGTTGAATCAAGATGTGAGAGTTAGCCAATAAGAGGCTAGTACTAATGGGCCAGACAGTGTTTAAATGAATACAGTTTCTGTGTGATTATTTCAGGTGTAAGCTAGCTGGGATGACAAGCTGCCCTCTCCTGTTACAGAAAGGGCCCACTGTCCCTTCTACTACACATTGGAGTATCCGTCTTCAGCCTACAGGCCCATAGTGTTCAGCAAACTTTTCCATGAACCAGGAAATTTCAAAGATAGTCCTGCTTATATCTGTTGTAGGAAGGACGCTTGGTTGTTCTGGTAGCTCGGCAGCTCAGACCCAATATAACCACATAGAAACTGTATTAATTAAATCACTGCTTGGCCTATTAGCTCTATCATCTTATTGGCTAGCTCTTACATATTAATTTAACCCATCTCCATTAATCTGTGTATCGCCACCTTGTTGTGACTTACTGGGTAAAGTTCTGTCCAGTGTCTGTCTCCAGCAGGGCTACATGACTTCTCTCTGACTCTGCCTTCTTTATCCCAGCACCAGCCTAGATTTTCCCACCTAAGTTCTACCTTGCTTTAGGCCAAGCCAATTTCTTTATTCATTAACCAATAAAAGCAACACAAAGACAGAAGGACCTTCCATACCATATATTGGCAGTTTGACAGTTACTTTTTTCTGTATCCTGCAGAATGTCTTGCAGACTCTTTCATGAAGCATGATCCCTGAAGGACTGTCTCACCTTCTTGAGGCAGCTTCATCAGTCATTTTTCTGTGGGTCCTGCTTATCCAGTTCATACAGAATACCATCAAGTAGTTCAGGCAAGAGCAGTTTCTGGCCCAAATGGCCAACAAACTCCATAAGGAGCCTCTTCAATGCTCATCATCCTCTTGAAGTAGATTGGTGGTACCAGGAGCAGATGTGTCTCATGTCATGAAAAGTTTTTTAAAAACATTTTAAATTCCATATTCTGTAGTCATTGTAAAATCCAAAGAATATCTATCCACCTGAAAATATAATAAACATGACTAGAAGCTTGAATATTATAGATGACTATCTATTAACCTATATTTCTTAATTATACATTTTAAAATGAGCTGCACAAACACGATACCTTAATCAAGAGCAGAAATATACAGATAACAAAATTGACCTTAAATTTGTTTAAGTATTAAGTATTAAGATCCATACCCATGAAAATCTCTATAGCATATTACACTTTAAACAAACATTTATAAATAATCATTTAGTGAATTTGGATAATTTCTCTCTGAACAGCTTCCTGTTTTTGTTGGGCAAAGTATTTGGGGATTCACAGAGACCTTTCAGCAGTCTTGGTCCATAAAACCACATTAGTCTGGAAGGAATCCACAGGTTCTCATCCTCTGTGGAAACAAAAGCAGAACCTCTTTTCCTAAGCAACAAATTCTTAGTATCAAATATTTTTCTGCAGTCAAAAAATTCAAAGACAACACAATAACATACATAATTCAGACACTTTGTGTATATTCCATCTTTATGTGGCTTATTTTTCTTTACTCCTTTTAATCTATGACTCTGTACTCTGTTTCATTAAAGACTTTATTTGATTTTTTTAAAAAATAATTTACTTCTTTTATAACATTCTATACTCCTTTTCTTCTCTCTCCCAAGCCTACATATATTTATCCAACACTGTGACCCATTTAGAAGTCTTTTTTATCTGAATCTGTCTTTATTGTGTATCTAATTATTTTCAGACCTAAAGTACAATTTTTTAATGCTAAATGTGCATGACTAGGGCCAACACAGCCCGGCCTGCTTGCTCTGCCCAGTCCAACATGGCAGAGGCATATTTGTTGTATCCAAGAGCCATGTTCATTGCCCTATTTTTAGGCACACAGTGGGTCTATGTTGCCATTAAGGAAGTTGTAGTGGTCTCCTCACAGACCGCATTTAAATGCTCAGCCTCCTGAAAGAGCCAGAGTGTGTGCTGGCAACATGGTCCAGGAAGTCGATATTAAGAAATTGTGTAGTTTTCTTTCTTTCTTTTTTGTTTTTGCTATTGATAAATTAGGAAGACCCTTTTAAAGGAACCACCAGCAAAGAGAGCAAGAAGCTGAGTTAAACTCTTGCTTTTTTGTGTCTAGAATTCCTTTTCAAGCTCTGTCAGGTTTCTATGTAGCTGTAGTTATATGTTGGTGTGCCAATTTGTTAGGGTAGGCTGCTTGTTCACTTTCTGGCTGCCCAAACTCCCTAAATAATCACACAGAAACTATATTATTTGCAATACTGTTTGGCCAATCACTTAAGTGTATTTCTAGCTAGCTCTATTAGAGCCATTTCTAATAATCTGTGTATTGCCATGTGGTGGTGGCTTACCAACTATGTTCCAGTGTGTCTGTCCTGGGCAGCAGCTCCATGGCTTCTAATTGACTCTGCCTTCTTCCTCCCATCATTCAATTTAGTTTTCCATGTCTAGCTTTATTCTTCCCTATCATGGGTCAAAACAGCTTCTTTATTCATTAACCAATAAAAGCAACACATATACAGAAAGACTTCCCAAACCATTTTTTGACTGTGAGGGAGCTAAGTACAGGGAGACATTTCATTGTATAGGCTGCAAAGCTAAGCCAACATATATGTTTTAAAGGTATCTTGACTTCAAAATTTGGGTCTAAGGTTTTGTTGATTTGGAAAAGAGGTTCTGCATTTGTTTCCACAGAGGATGAGAACGTATGGATTTCTTCCAGACTAATGTGGCTTGATGGACAAAGACCCCCCTGAAAGCTTGCTGTAAATATCCCCCAAAATCACTTTGCCTAACAGAAAGCAGAAAGCAGTTTGGAGAGAACTACACCATAATTGCCAAATATTGTTTATAAATTTGTTTGCATTTAAAGAGGGATATGATATAGATATGAATAATTTCGTTGGTATAGATCTTGGTTTATTGATACAAATTTAAGGTCAATTTTGTTGCATGTATATTTCTGCTCTTGATTAAGGTATTGTATTTGTGCAACTCATTTAAAAATGTAATGTATAATTAAATATAGGTTAATAGATAGTCATCTATAATAGTCAAGCTTGTAGTCATGTTAGTTAGATTTTTAGATATATAGAGATATATTTCAGGTAGGTAGGTATTCTTCAAATCTTTCACAGACCTTCAGAATATGGCATGTAAAATGTTTTAATAACTTAAGACTTTTAGTGACAATGAGACATATATGCTCCTGGCAGCACCAATCACTTCAAGAGGAAGATGGGCACTGATGCAGCTCCTCATTTAGTTTGTTAGTCATTTGGGCAAGAAACTGCTCTTGCCTGGACTGCTTGATGGTATTCTATATGAGCTGGACAAGCAGGGCCCACAGAAAAATGACTGCTGAACTTACCTAAAGGTGAGATGGTCCTTTGAAGTTTCTGCTTCACAAAAGTATCTGCAAGACATTCTGCAGGACACAAAACAAAGTGACTGACAAACTGCCAATATAGGCAAAACTTTCTTTGAAATTTCCTGCTTCATGGAAACGTCTGCTGAACACTATGGGCCTGTAGGCTGAAGGTGGATCTTCAATGATACAGAAGAACTTTGGGTGACTCTCTATGCAGGGAAATGTTTCTGTCAATTCTAGAGTTTTGAAAGTTGATTGCAATGCACTTCCTGTTTACTTAGGTAATATTATATATTTCTGGAGTCTGATGGAGTTGAAAAATAGGTAGTTATAATTATAGATTTCCTTGGTTATGATAAAAGATAAAGTAGATATAAACATTGTAACTATAATTCTTGCTTGATATCTGTCTTGTTATATGTAATTTTACTATGTTAAAGTTAAAACCTTCCTTTTTATTAAAACAGAAAAGGGGTAATGATGTGGGAATTCCTTCTGTATATGTGTTCCTTTTATTGGTTAATGAATAAAGAAGCTATTTTGGCCTGTGATAGGGCAGAATAGAGCTCGGCAGGGAAATCTAAACTGAATGCTGGGAAAAAGAAGGTGGAGTCAAGAGAAGCTATGGAGTTGCCCCCTGAGACAGATGCACTGGAACCTAGCCAGTAAGTCACAGCCATGTGGTGATACACAGATTAATAGAAAAGGGTTAACCAAAGATAATAAGAGCTAGCTAGCAATATGCTTAAGAGATTGGCCAAAATGTATTGCAAATAATATAGTTTCTGTGTGATTATTTCAGGAGTCTGGGTGGCCGGGAAATGAACAAGAGTCCTCACATAGGTTCCAAAAAAACCAGTACAAGCAGTAGCGATAAATCCTGGTGTGACTGACTGCCAGTGGCCCAGTAGTCTGCCCCAGCCATATAATGGTCAAACATTCTGAGGAACTAGTTTGAACCTACGCTTTCCTTTTCTGTCTGACTGGAGTTGGTGAGCTCCCATTGGCTCAGGTAAACTGTATCTATGAGTGTACCCATTATGATCTTAATCTCTTTGCTCATATTCTCACTCCTCCCACTCTTCAGCTGGACTTTGGGAGCTTAGTTCAGTGCTCCATTGCAGGGCCCTGCTTCTGTTTCTATCAGTTGCTGGATCAAGGTTCATGTTTATCCTTTCTCTCCCATTAGAGACACAAATTAATTAGGGGTTCCCTAGTTTACTATATTTGACATAGTAAATTCATTCTTAGCTCTCCTTTGTTCATTTCTTCCTCTCATGTGTTTTTCTTTCTTATAGTTTTGTGATTGAGACATTTCTGGTTTTTGTCTGTAGTACTCCTTTAAGCATCTTCTGTATTACACCTTGAGGGGCATGCATTTCTTCCCTAGTTTGCTTCCCTGCTCATGTGATAGATTACTGAATACTGAACCTAACTTGGGAGAAATGGGTTTATTTCATCTCACACTTCCAGCCACAATCCACCACTGAGAGAAGTCAGGGCAGGGACTCAAGTAAGGAACCTAGGTAGAAACTGAAGCAGCAATCAGTGGACAAATGATGCTTTTGGCTTTCTCTATGGCTTTCTCAAATTACTTTACTATAAAATGCAGGTGAACATGCCCAAAGGTCATGTTGTGAACTGGGCCCTTCTACATGATTAGAATCAAGAAAATGCCCATAAACCAATCTGATGAAGGTAATTCTCCACCTAAGGTCTCTCCTTCTAAGAGATTCTATTTTATGCTAAACTGACAAAATAAAAGCCATCACAACCACCTTGATTTGTGACTATCTTGAAATGTCTTTGTTTTCTCCATCAATTAAAAAAAGATAGTTTTCCTAGATGTAATTATCTTAACTGACAATTATTTACTTTCTGGGTTAAAATATATATTTCCATATTTTCCTGGCTTTTGGGGGTACTGATGAGAAACCTGATGTTTTTCTTATGTTTCTGCCTCTGTGGAAGAGTTGACATTTTTACTTACAGCTTTTGATTAGCATTATTTAATATTGTTTCTTTGCATTGTCTCTTTTATATGCTATTGGATGGTTCTTCTCGAATGTATTTGAGGTTTGAAGTGCCTATTATGTTTGAATGACTATTCCTCTAGGTTTGGAAATTTTTCTGCTACCATTTTTTTGAACAGTGTTTCTCTCTGGTCCTTCCATTTTACCTTTCTCAGTTTTGATTTCTTGACCATATCCCAGAGTTCTTGGACATCACTGCCATTCCAGTGTGGATTTTTTTCCTTATTGCTAATTGAATGTCCTATATCAACAGATTTTTCCTTCATTCCTGAAATTATTTTTCTTTCTGGTTGAGCAAGTCTCTTGGTGATACTTTTTTTATTTGATTCATTGGGGTTTTTATTTCCAATATTTCTATTTTTGTAATATTTTGGGTGAAAAATATCCTCGCAGTATCATGTGTTTGAAACTTGGTCCACTGTTGGTAGTGCTGTTTGGCAGGCATTATGTAGCCTTTGGTGATACAGTCTGTCTGGAGGAAATACATAACTGGGGTGGGCACTGAGAGTTCATAGTCTTACCCCATGTCCAGTTCACTCTCCCTGCTTCATGTTTGTGACTAAAAATGTTTTCTCTTAGCTATCTGCTCTGGACCCCTGCTCCATGCTTTTCCCTGCTGTTACTGATGCTGCATCTGAAACAAAAAGCCAAATAAACTCTTTCTTCTTTGAGTTGTGTTTAACACAGGAGCAGAAAAGTGACTAATATGTTTGTAAATGCCAACAGTCTTCACTGATATTATTTCCTTGATATTTTACATTGGTGATTTTTAATTTTTCTTCTTGATTTTCTCCTCCATATTGCTGACATTTCTTCTAGATTTCCACTCTAGAGCCCACATGGAATTCCTCTGCTTGCTTGAAGCTTTATTTATACCAGAAAAATTTAGGAATCTTAGTCTTATTTTTTACTCATTTATGTATCTTTAGGTTGAGTAGCTAAGGAATTATGTATTTTGTGATAGCATGTTGTCTTAATTTCTCATGTTTCTTTGGTTTCTCTTTGCACATGTGTTGGCTTGAAAATCTCTTGCATTTTTATCTGGTAATCTTCTTACCAAGCAGTGTACTCTTCAAACTTTTTTTCTTAGCACTACTCAGTGAGAAGTAAATAATTCACTATCATAGTAAAAAAAAAATTAGTCATACAGGATAAGAAAATACTTCAAATCAACCCCAGTCTACTAATACATCACCATCAGTCATGAAACTAAAGATAGCAAAGATACTGTAGAATGAGCTAAAAGTTAAATGTTGCTTAGGATTTCTGTAGAAATAAGAAATTAATTAAATGAATGACAGAATCATGAGAACGGAATAAATAGAAGAGGGCCAAAATTAAATAAAAAATAGGAGAAAAGGAGTGAAGAAAAGTGTTATGGAGGAAAAGGGGAAGAGGAATTAGAGAAAGAGGGGCTGGAGGATAGCTGTGGAAAGAATGTAAAATGAAATTTTTAAAAAATAAATAAGTAAATTACACACTAAAATAAAGAGAAAAAACACAACAGAAAATTGTCAATGATAAAAATACTCAAAGACAAAATTATATGAATGTCAGAAGGGGGCACAAGAAAGAAAATCACAGAATATTTTAAATGAGGTAAAATACAAATATTACCAATTCTGGGTGTGAGGGAGTAGGAAACACAGGAGATAAATAAAACAGGAACTAAGAAAAAGAAGAAAATATCAATCAATGATGGAAAAAGTTTTCAAACAATACTGAATAAATGAGTGAAAAATAACAAATATAAAATGCAATGTTATGAAGTAAAATCCTGCTAAATGTGTAATGTAAATATTATAAAGAAAAAAGAGTCACAAGATCAAGACAGACAGACAAATAGATAAAAGAGAAAAGGAAAATGAGATGCCGGAGCACCTTCTCTCTGTGTCCTCAAATCTGGGAACTTGTAATTGTGCAGATGAAAGGTGTTGATTACTGGGGTTCAGCTGAAGTTGTAGATTCTAGGTTCACTGTCTAATGTTGGACAGAGCCATTTTCACTTTGGTAAATATCCCCTTTTGCATAGTGGAAGCCTGGGCTAGTTATGCTTAATTGTGTAGCCTGTGATCTGAGCAAGTTCTCTTACCTGTTAGAAAGGCCCCTTGCTTTACGCTGTGGGAAACTGATGTTTGTGTCTGTGGAGGTATCTTCTAAGCATACTAGAAGTGTAGAAAGCCAACAGCATTGAGATTGGCACAGACAGATTATCAGACTTTAAGCTTTCAAGACCTACTGAATACTAAACACTCTGCTGGAGGGATGTTGCTTTGGGTATCCAGTACACACTGTCATTTCAAGTTCTCAGGCCTCACAGTTGTGAATGGCAGACAGATGACACCATTGTCCTAAAGCTCAGAGCATCAAACTCCAAGGTTATCTTGTTGATGAGAACTGCCCCCAGTCACTGCAGGTGGAACTAGCCTCCTAACCCAGGCCAAATATCCTACCATCTAGATTCCTTGACTTGTCAGGGCCATCTTGTTCATCGCTACTGCCTTTCAGAGTCTCGTTTCTCATATAGGTCAGAAAAGACATCAGATCCTGTGGATACTGGAGTTATAAAAAGTCACGAGTTACCATGTGAGTGCTGGAATTCAAACCTGGGTCTTATGCAAGAGAGGCAAGTGCTCTTAACCACTGAACTATCTCTCTAGTCCCTGATGCAAGTTTTTATCATGAGTTAGAATGAATTATATCATTTTTGATAACCAGTTTAGATAACTACATAATTTCATCATTTATTATTTTGATGCCATGACTTACACTGGCTTATACTTAAATTTTAGTATTACATAATTTAAAATAAAATAACCTGAAAATTCACTTTAATGATTATATATGGTATAATCAAGAATATTAACATACCATGGACAGTATCATCATATTAGTTTTCCAAAGTTGCTTTCCTGTTTTTTGATCATAGTTGCCCAGAGCAAAACACTATTTTGATTTAAATAAACTTTGATTTTAACAGATTCTGTGGGATAATGTTATTGTACACTGTAAAGATTTGTCACTCATATTTGTTTAATAAAATGCTGATTGGCCAGTAACCAGGTAAGGCAACCAGACTAGGAGAATTCTGGGAAGAGGAAAAGTAGAGAGTCAGTTACCAGCCAGATGCAAAGGAAGCAAGAAGAGGATGACTTACTGAGAAAAGGTACCAAGCCACATGGCTAACCATAGACAAGAATTATGGGTTAATTTAAGTTGTAAGAGCTAGTTAATAATAAGCCTGAGCTAATAAACCAAACAGTTTGTAATTAATATATGCCTCTGTGTGTTTTCTTGGGACTGAATGACTGTGTGAACCGGGTGACACAGAAAGTACCATCTACAAATGATGTCCAACGTGGGGCAACTATAAATACATAAAATTTGAGAGATCTTAGGAAAGGGTGCTAGACACAAAAGAAGAGAGTTAAGTGTGGCTTCTTGGTAGCAGCATTGTCTTGGGTGGTTTATGTTTGCTAGAGACAAACAAAGATGTGGCTCCTTTAAGAGAGGCTTCCTGACTCAGCATTAGTGGCAAAAAGTTTACAGCTCTTTAAAAGAGGCCCTGCGACCAAACACTTAAATGGTGTTTATGAGTAGCCTGTATCATGCTTCTTGGTTGAGGCATAGACCTAGAAACTCTACAAAGTTGTGGCAATAAACATGGCTCCCTCCTGTACCTCTGCCATGAAGTTAGACTCTCAGGAAGCTAAGAAATGGGGTGGAGTCAGCCAACAAAGCCTCAGCTTTAAGCCTAACCACGTCACTTAGCAAATTAAAGACTCATGTGCTCAGAAAAAGATAGAGATATACAGCAAAGACAGATTTAGATTAAAAAAAAACCTTATAAACAGTTTACAGTGTGTTTAAAAATATACAAAGACTTGGGAGAAAAAAGAAAAGGGATAGAGAAACTCATTTAAAAAAGAAATAGAGTAGTTGGGCTTGGTGGTACACACCTTTAATTTTAGCACTTGGGAAGTAAAGGCAGGAGGATCTCTGTGAGTTTGAGGCCAGCCTTGTCTACAAAGTGATACTCAAAGATACATAGAGAAACCCTATCTCTAAAAAGACAAAAATTAAAAATAGGAATGAAATAAATAGGGTTTTAAAAAGCCACATAAAGATGGAAAATACACAGAGAATCTAGATACTGTATGTTATTGTGTTGTCTTTGAATTACTTGGCTGCTAAAAGACATTTGATCATAAATGCTACTAGATCAACCCAACCTATATATTTTGAAAATGCCTTGACTTCAAATTTTAAGTCAAAAGATATTTTACTTTGGAGAAGAGGTTTTGCTTTTATTTCAATAGAATATAAGAGGATTTGGATTCATTTAGTAAAGAAAAACAATGGAAATCTCTGATAGGAGTGGATGACCCAGTTGTTCCAACATTTTAGAGTACCTTTGATGTAGTTTCCTCTGAGTTCTACATTCAGAATAGCCTTAAGACTATTGTCTGAGGCAATCCAGCCTCACAGAATACTCCAGTTAGAACTTGATCATAATCCTGAATTTCCTTTGGATCTCCATAAGATTATTAGTGCCCAATACTTCCAAACAGCAGGAAGTAGTCTAGAAAACTATGCCTACATTCCCCCAAAAAATGGATTATGGATGTTTATTTTTGTTTAGAGTGTTGGTTACAAGTTGTTATAGATAATGATCAGGACAAAAGCTAAACAAAGGAGATTAGATTCAGAGTTATTGTTTTGAAATGAAAAAAGGGGAAATGTTGTGGGATAATGCTCTTACACACTATAAAGATTTGTCATTCACATTGATTTAATAAAACACTGATTGGCCAGTAGCCAGGTAGGAAGTATATGTGGGGAAACCAGACTAGTTGAATTCTGGAAAGAGGAAAGGCAGTGAGTTAATCACCAGGCAGATACAAAGGAAACAAGATGAGAATGCCTTACTGAGACTAGGTACCAAGCCACATGGGCAAACCTAAATAAGAATTATGGGTTAATTTAAGTTGTAAAAGCTAGTTAATAAAAAGCCTGATCTAACAGACCCAACAGTTTATAATTAATATAAGCCTCTATGTGTTTCTTTGGGGCTGAACAACTGAGGGACCAGGTAAGACAGAAAGTTTCATCTACAGATGGAAATAAATAAAAAGGGCTTCTTTTCTGTGTGATTTATTCTCTACAATATAATATTTCATATTTATCTAACCTATGTTGCTGCCTGAGTCAGTATTTACTTCCTTAATTGCTGATTGCATTCTATTGTGTGAATAAACCATAATTTGTTTATCCATTCTCCTGATTGACATTTGGGTTCTCTTCAATGTTTTGCTACTGTATTCAACATAAAAAATGGTTTTTTCTCTTTCTTTCTTTCTTTCTTTCTTTCTTTCTTTCTTTCTTTCTTCCTTCCTTTCTTTTTCACATTTTTTTCTGTAAATGCATATTTTCATATGGGAGATGAAATGCCTAGTGGCATTAGAAAAATATTTAAGAGGGATATGATGGTTATTCTAGGTTATCAACTTGACTACATCTAGGATTAACTAAAACCCAAGTGACTGGGTATACCTGCGAAGGATTTTTCTTGATTAAATTAAGGAGAAAAGTAGTTTCTCACTATTCAGAGTGAGAAAGTTAGCAATATATCATCTTGGCCAAAAGGGAGGATTGCTAGTCAGTGATTGTAGTCACTCTGTGGGATATAGTAATGGCTTATTATGTTCTCAGTTTTCTTTTCCCACTAGTCAAAATGTTGTGTATCTTTTCATGTTTTGATTGATATTCACATTTCCCTGCTGTGAAATGAAATATTGGAAATATACTGTCCATTCTTACTGTGTTGTTTACATTGTCATTATTTATATACAGAAGTTTTATATATTTATATATATATATATCACTTGAATTCAGGACCTATTATACATAAAGTGAAAACAATTTCTCTCAATCTATGACTTGATTTGACTTTTTAATAATAAATAATAATTTGTGATGATGTTTTGATTTTTGACAAAGTCCAGTTTAGAAATGTTTTCACTTATTATTGCTTATTCATTTACTATTATTTATTTTTTAATTTAAATAAATATTCTTCTCACATCTTGACCATTGTCTCCCCATGCTCCACTCCCCCCAGTTTGCCCTGACCTCTCCTCTCTCTTATATTTAACCCACCCCCATTTCCTTTCAGAAAAAAAGCAGGCCTTTAAGAAAGGACAGGCAAATAGGAAAAAACAAGATACAGTAAGACAAGTCAAAAGTACTCATATCAAGGCTAAACAAGGCAACCTGATATGAAGAAAAGAGTCCAAAGAACAGGCTAAAGAATTAGAAACACACCTGCTCTCACTATTAGGAGTCCCACAAAACCACCAAGCTAACAGCTATAATATATGTTCAGAGGACCTGGTGCAGACCCATGCAGGCCATGTGTTTCCCACTTCAGTCTCTGTGAACCCATATGAGCCCTGCTTAGTTGATTTGGTGGTCCATGTTCTTCTGGATCCCACCATCCCCTCTGACTCCTACAATCTTTCCTTCCCCTCTTCTGAGGGGTTCCTGGATCTCCAAGGGAAGATCCTCCAATTCAGACTCTGCATAATACATGGCTTTGTTTCTTGCAATAGCTACCATCTGCCAAAGGAAGTCTTTCTATTGACAACTGGACAAGGCACAGATCTATGAGTATAACAGAATATCATTAAGAATCATTTCATTGATGATTTTCTTGACCAGTTGTATTTGGTACTACCCCAGGTCTCTTGGCTATTCAGGCAGTGTAAGGCATGGGGTCTCTGTCATGACAAGGCTTCAAGTTAATTGAAACATTAGTTGGATGCCACCATTGACCCAGCAAATTTTTCAGGCAGGATTAATTGTAGGTGGAAAGTTTTATGGCTGGTTAGTGCCCAGATTTCTCTTCCTATAGCCTACAGAGTACTTTCTTGTGCCAAAGAGACTAGACTATATGGGTACAGGCTCCATGCAGGCCCACTGGATCTCTCTGTGTCCAATGAGCTATGTGGATGTTGTCCTCAGCAATGGAACATGCTGTCAAGTTTCAGAGGGCAACCTTCTGTCCAAGCATCAGACTGAGCTGTTTAGGGATCTCCATAGCACCCTGTCTTGCAACCTAGTCCCACCTCTAGAAGACTTGCCTGGCTACAAAAGGTGGTCAGTACAGACTCTGTGTCCTTTATGTGATGGCTGTTCTTGGTCATCAGCTTGACTATAAGTGGAATGAACTACAGTCCAGAAATGGAAGCCACACTTGTGATCCAGACTTTAAATCAAGAAGACAACATTCCTTTAATCCTGACCTTGAGGTGAGAAGACACAGGCCTTTAATCCAGACCTTGAGGCTGGAAGGCACACTCCTTTAATCCAGACCTTGAGGCTGGAAGGCCCACCTGTAATGTGGGCCGCAGCTCCTGCTGGAAGCGCATATTAGGAGGAGGGAAGAGGGAGAGATTTGGTCTTCGCCTGCTGGCCCTCATCTTGTCAGCACATCCATTCCTTTTTAGCAGAGCAGCTGATACACCCAGCCTTGTGAGACTGAGAGGCTACTAGATTCTTGGACTTTCCATTTATAGCTAGCCTTTGTTTGACTGCAGCCTGTATGTCACTCCAATAAATTCCCTTATATAGAGAGAGGTTCATTCCATAAGTTCTGTGACTCCAGAGAACTCTAACTAATCCTAGGAGTCCTCATTAGGGTTACCCTCATATATTCGAGGAATATATATATATATATATATATATATATATATATATATATATATAGGGTTACCCTCATATATATTCTACTGCACTAGGTTTCCTCACCACCCCCAAGTTTCCCCAATTCCAGCTGTCCCTCCATCCCCACCACCTGATCCTTCCTCCTCCCTTCTCCACCAACACCAAGTCCACCTACAAAATGTATTCTATTTCCCCTTCCAGAGAGGTCCACACCACTCCTGCTAGGATGCTTCTCTTTACCTAACGTCTCAGGGATTGCAGATTGTAGCTTGATTATCATTTCCTTAACAGCTAATATTCACTTATAAATGAGTACATACCATAATTGTCTTTCTGGGTTTGGATTGCATCACTCAAGATGATGTTTTTCTAGTTCCATCCATTTGCCTCCAAATTTTTGATGTAATTTTTTTAAACAACTGAGTAAACTCCATTGTGTAAATGTACCACATTTTAAAAATCTCTTCTTCAGTTGAGAGACATCTGGGTTATTTCCACTTTTTCTGCCTATTGTGAATAAATCCGGACTGAACATAGGTGAGCAACTGTCCTTGTGGTAGGATGGACCATCCTTTGGGTATATGCCCAAGAGTGGTATAGCTAGATGGTGAGTTAGCTGGATTCCCAATTTTCTGAGAAACTGCCATATTGATTTTCATAGTGGCTGCCCAAGTTTACATTCCCATTAGCAACCAAGAAGGATTCCCCTTGCTCCACATCCTCACCATGATGAGCTGTCACTTGCGTTAATTATCTTAGCTGTTCTGACAGGTGTAAGATAGAATCTCAAAGTAATTTTAATTTGCATTTCCCTGATGGTTAAGAATGATGAACATTTCTTTAAGATTTTCTTGGTCATTTGAGATTTCCCTGTTGAGAATTCTCCGCTTAAACCAGTACCCCATTTTTCACTAGGATTATTATGGTTTCTTTGATTTTTTTCTTTTTCTTTTTCTTTCTTTTATGCCTTTTTTGTTTTTGCTTTTGTTTTTTTGTTTGTTTGTTTGTTTATGGAGCCTGTCCTGGAACTCACTCTGTAGACCAGGCTGACCTCAAAATCACAGAGATTCACCTCTCTCTGCCTCCCAAGTGCTGGGATTAAAAGCATATGCCACCACCACCCACCAGATTATTAGGTTTTTGATATATAATTTCTTATGTTTTTATATATTTTGGATATTAGGCCTCTATCATGCATGAAACTGGTAAAAAAAAATTGCACATTCTGTAGGCTGCTTCTTTGCCTGATTAATAGAGTCCTTTGCTATGCAGAAGCTTTTCAGTTTTATGTTGATCCTAGTGCCCGTGCAACCAGGGTTCAGGAAGTTCTGTCCTGTGCCAGTGCAGTCAAGGCTACTCCCCATTTTCTCTTCTATCAGATTCAGTGTATGTGGTTTTATGTTGAGATCTCTAAACCACTTAAACTTGAGTTTTGTGCAAGATCAGTGTGGATCTCTTTACTGTCTTCAAAATGCAGCCATCTAACTTGGCCAGCGCAATTTGTCAAAGAGCTTTCTTTTTTCTAGTGTGTATTCCAGGCATCTTATCAAAATTCAGGTGTCCATTGGTGTGTGGATTTATGTCTGGATCTTCAGTTCAATTCCATTGATAAACAAGCTGGTTTTTATGCCATTAACATGTAGATTTTATTACTATAGCTCTGTAGTAAATTTGAAATCAAGTATGATGGTAACTCCAGGAGTTCTTTTCTTCTTTTTTTTCTTTTTTTTAATTTTTAATTTTTTTTATTTCTCTCTGCTCCCCTCCCTGCCACTCCCCTCCCTCCCTCAACCCTCCCACAAGGTCCCCATGCTCCCAATTTATTCAGGAGATCTTGTCTTTTTATACTTTCTACTTCCCACGTAGATTATATCTATGTAGGTCTCTCTTAGTGTCTGTATTGTTGTCTAAATTCTCTGGGATTGAGGTTTGTAAGATGGTTTTCTTTGCCTTATGTTTAAAAACCACCTATGAGTGAGTACATGTGATAATTGTCTTTCTGTGTCTCGGTTACCTCACTCAAAATAATGCTTTCTAGTTCCATCCATTTTCCTGCAAAATTGAGGCTATCGTTATTTTTTTCTGCTATGTAGTACTCCATTGTGTAAATGTACCACATTTTTTTTTATCCATTCTTCGATCGAGGGGCATTTAGGTTGTTTCCAGTTTCTGGCTATGACAAATAAAGCTGCTATGAACATAGTTGAGCACATGTCCTTGTGGCACAATTGAGCACCTTTTGGGTATATACCCAAAAGTGCTATTACTGGGTCTTGAGGAAGGTTGTTTCCTAATTTTCTGAGAAATCGCCACACTGACATCCATAGGGGTTGTACCAGCTTGCATTCCCACCAGCAATGCAGAAGTGTTCCCTTTTCCCCACAGCCTCTCCAGCATAATTTGTCATCAGTGTTTTTGATCTTGGCCATTCTTACAGGTGTAAGATGGAATTTCAGAGTTGTTTTGATTTGCATTTCTCTGATGACTAAGGATGTTGAACATTTCCTTAAGTGTCTTTCTGCCATTTTAGATTCCTCTGTTAAGAGTTCTCTGTTTAGGTCTGTGCTCCATTTTTTTTATTGGATTATGTGTTCTTTTGTTGTCCAATTTCTTGAGTTCCTTGTATATTTTGGAGATCAGACCTCTGTCTGATGTGGGATTAGTGAAGATCTTTTCCCATTCTGTAGGCTGGCGTTTTATCTTGTTGGCCATGTCCTTTCCTTTACAGAAGCTTTTCAGTTTCAGGAGGTCCCATTTATTAATTGTTTCTCTCAGTGTCTGTGTTGCTGGGGTTCTATTTAGGAAGTGGTTCCCTGTGCCAATGCGTTCAAGTGTATTTCCCACTTTCTCTTCTATAAGGTTCAGTGTGGCTGGCTTTATGTTGAGGTCTTTGATCCATTTGGATTTGAGTTTTGTACATGGAGATAGATAGGGGTCTTCTTTCATTTGTCTACATGTTGATATCCAGTTATGCCAGCACCACTTGTTGAATATGCTTTCTTTTTTCCATTTGATATTTTTTGCTTCTTTATCAAATATTAGGTGTTCGAAGATGTGTGGATTGATATCTGGGTCTTCTATTCGGTTCCACTGGTCCTCCTGTCTGTTCTTATGCCAGTACCAGGCTGTCTTCAGAACTGTAGCTCTGTAGTAGAGTTTGAAGTCAGGGATTGTGATGCCTCCAGATGTTCTTTTGTTGCCCAGGATTGTTTTAGCTATTCTGGGTTTTTTGCTTTTCCAAATGGAGTTGAGTATTGTTCTTTCGAGGTCTTTGAAGAATTTTGTTGGGATTTTGATCGGCATTGCGTTGAATCTGTAGATTGCTTTCGGTAGGATTGCCATTTTTACTATATTAATTCTGCCTACCCAAGAGCATGGGAGGTCATTCCATTTTCTGGTGTCTTCTTCAATTTCTTTCTTCAGAGATTTAAAGTTCTTATCATACAAGTCTTCCACTTGTTTGGTTAGAGTTACTTTGAGGTATTCTATGCCATTTGTGGCTATTGTGAAGGGTGTTGATTCTCTGATTTCTTCCTCAGTCCTTTTATCATTTGTGTACAGGAGGGCTACTGATTTTTTTGAGTTAATCTTGTATCCTGCTACCTTGCTAAATGTGTTTATGAGTTGTAGAAGTTCCTTGGTAGAAGTTTTGGGATCACTTATGTAAACGATCACATCATCAGCAAACAGTGAGAGGTTGACTTCTTCTTTTCCAATTTGTATCCCCTTGATCTCTCTTTGGTGTCTTATTGCTCTAGTTAGGACCTCAAGAACTATATTGAATAGGTATGGAGAGAGTGAACAACCTTGTCTTGTTCCTGATTTCAGTGGAATCGCTGGGAGTTTCTCTCCATTTAGTTTGATGTTGGCTGTTGGCTTGCTGTATATTGCCTTAATTATGTTTAGGTATGTTCCTTGTATCCCTGCTCTATCCGAGACTTTTATCATGAAGCGACGTTGTATTTTATCAAACGCTTTTTCGGCATCCAATGAGATGATCATGTGGTTTTTATGTTTTAGCTTGCTTATATGATGGATTACGTTGACAGATTTTCGTATGTTGAACCATCCCTGCATCTGTGGGATGAAGCCGACTTTGTCATGGTGGATGATGGTTCTGATGTGTTCTTGGATTCTGTTTGCTTGTATTTTATTGAATATTTTTGCATCAATGTTCATGAGTGAGATTAGTCTGTAATTTTCTTTCTTAGTGTTGTCTTTCTGTGGTTTGGGTATCAGGGTAATTGTAGCCTCATAAAAAGAGTTTGGCAATGTTCCCTCTGTTTCTATTGTGTGAAATAATTTGAGGAGAATTGGTATTAGTTCCTCTTTGAAAGTCTTATAGAATTCTGAGTTGAAACCATCTGGTCCTGGGCTTTTTTTGGTTGGGAAACTTTTGATGAATGTTTCTATTTCTTCAGCAGTTATAGGTCTGTTTAGTTTGCTTATCTGGTCTTGCTTTAATTTTGGTAATTGATATTTATCCAGAAAGTTGTCCATTTCCTTTAAGTTTTCCAATTTTGTGGAGTACAGGTTTTCAAAATATGACCTGATGATCCTCTGTATTTCCTCTGTGTCTGTTGTTATGTCCCCCTTTTCATTT
>PVIU01023749.1:0-26816 GCA_004026605.1 Ondatra zibethicus | reverse complement strand
TTGGAAGCAAACAAGATTGCCAGGCAAAAGTTGGGAATACGGGGGCGGGGATAGAGGTGAGGGTGAGGGGTGGGTGGAGGGGAGAGAGGGAAGGAGAAGGGAGATGGGAAAGACTGGGGAGAGCTTGGGGGAGTGGGAGGGTGGAGATGGAGGAAAGGTAGATATTGGAGAAGGGAATAAGATATCTACATTATCGGAGTCATTTTAGGACTGGCAAGATACTTGGCTCTAGAGGAGATCCCAGGTGTCCACAGGGATGTCCCCAGCTAGATCCTTGGGCAGCAGAGGAGAGGGTGCTGGAACTAGCATTGTCCCATAGTCACACTGATGAATATCTTGATCACCACCATAGAAATTTTGTCCGATGGATGGAGATAGAGACAGAGACCCACATTCACATTAGAGCAATGGATTGAGCTCCCAATCCATTGCTCTGATGTCGAAGAGCAGAAGGTGGGAGAAGATGAGCAAGGAAGTTAGGACTGTGAGGGCCTGGACCACCCACTGAGACAGTGTGCCTGATCTAATGGGAGCTCACCAAATCCAGCTGGACCAGGACTGAACCAGCATATGATCAAACTGGACTCTCTAAATGTGGCTGCCAATGGGGGCAGACTGAGAAGCCATCAACAATGACACTAGGACCTATCTCCTCTGCATGTATTATCTTTTTGGGAACCTAGTCTATTTGGATGCACACCTTCCTAGGCCGGGATGGAGGGGGGAGGGCCTTGGACTTCCCACAGGGCAGGGCACCATGCCCTCTTTTAAGGAAGCAGCTGGATGGAGGAGGGGGTGAGCGGGAGGGGACTGGGAGAAGGGGAGGAAATGTAAATTTTTTTGAATGGAAAAAAATAAAAGAATATGGAAAAAAACACAACCCCCCCCCCAAAAAAAGTGGTTCCCATCATATGATTCCTGAATCTGTCCTGCTACACTCCACAAGTGATCTATCAGTAAAGAAGCTCACTCCATGGAGCCTCCCACTTGGTTTGCAGCGCCATCTGTACCCAGCTGAGCACCATGGCCACCCTGCTGGTTCTCACTTGCTTATCAAACACTTACGTGGTGTGGGCTGCATTCTCACTTTGTGGCAAACTTCT
This sequence comes from Ondatra zibethicus, assembly GCA_004026605.1. NCBI lineage: Eukaryota > Metazoa > Chordata > Mammalia > Rodentia > Cricetidae > Ondatra > Ondatra zibethicus. The sequence goes on along the minus strand of PVIU01023749.1, from coordinate 25,713 downwards.
CAAAGATGACCTTTATCTCCCAAACCTTGCAAAGATCACAAATCACTACCTGCTGACTCAGGCCAAATCAGCCTGAGAGCAAATGCTGCTGTGTCCTCTGCTGAAGGAAGTCAGTTTCAGACAGATGTGCACTGCTTCCTTGCTGGGGGCTTCTCAACATGATCTGCACCTTATATGGCTTGTAAAAAAGATCTGTCAACTATGACTCACTCATAAAATAAGGATGAGGCCAAAGCAATTCTACATTTTATTGAAAGGACCTGAACAGTACGAGCCTGACTTACTAAGGAGAGGGAGAACAAAGTCTCAGGCTTTGTGTCCATGCTCTCAGGATGCTAGTGGGCCCATTTTCTGGACACCCTAGCTTCCTGTGATCTGTATCAGACATTCTCACGTGCCTCCTTTCTTGCATTTCTCAGAACCAGTGGCCATAGAACTAATATCAGTAACTAAGTCTTCATTTTCAACAGCAGAGGCAGGACAAATAATGTGCATTTTAAAAAACTTCCCCATTGCCACTCTGTGTTGTGATTCCAATACCACAATGAGGAACACTGGGATGGTAGGTGACATCTGAAGCAAAGGGAGGCTCCTTATCCTGAAATGAGAGTGGTCACCACATAGCTTTCCTATAGAAACCTGCCTGGTTATTTCTAACTTTTGTTAATGTTTTTTTCAAATGAAGTATTAGACCAGATGTTGAGAAACTAAAACCTGAAATTGTCATGATATTTTAAAAAAAGAAACAGTAGTATAGCAGGAAAATGTCAGTCCTCAAAGCCCTCAAAGATGTTACTATTATTTTTACTTCTCCTTATGCAGCAATGAATTCCTGGTGAAACCCAAAAATCCACTTGGTGAAGGGCCTGCCAGCAACACGGTGGCATTCAGTACTGAATCAGGTCAGTAGTAGTCCACACGGATGTGACCAGAATTAATCACAGGTGTTGGCATAGGAGGAGCTTATTTGAAACCCAGAGTGTCTTGAATTCTGTAGCCCTTGAGAAGAAGCTAATAGATGTACTCATTATAGTTAATCACTGCATTTCTTTATTCATGTTTATGTCAGGAAAGAAACTAAAAAAAAACCTGTAATCTACACTCCAAAATATAGTACTCAAATGTTCCCTTGCATGCCCACAATAATGCCCATCAAGTACATCAGAGAAGAAAAGTTATGAGTTCTGTGAAACTACCTGCACAGTCCAAGCTTCAGTTTGTCAATAAAAATCTGTATGCACAGACAAATTTGCATAATTATACATTATATCATATCTTGGTAACTTTACAATTAATAGTTTTGTAGAAAACTAAATGAGAAGGCTTTTGAAAAAGATAGAACAACCTATGCTCAAATCTACTCAAATCATGTGTAAAAGATGCAGCTGAGTACCAGAAGGATGGTCAACAACCATTTCCAAAACAAAACAAACTTTCAGATTCAGGCTTTAGCAAGATTGTACATCACGTAAACAATACCTAAGTGCACATACCCACCTTCTTCACCATAATACTGTAATACTAAAACTTTATGTAAACGACTCTTCCATCTGTGTTGTTTCTCCTCAGCTGACCCAAGAGTGAGTGAGCCAATTTCTGGTAAGTACCAGTCTCAATGAGGACTATACATCCCAAAATTAGGTAAGCACAGCAAACTTGAGCTGAGCATCCTTCTATCTAGAAAGATAGAAGAGGTGTTGCTCTTAAATATATCAACACTTAGAACCCTCTGGGGCGGTGCTGAAATTTGCTTTAACTCATATACCAGTTCACACAAAAATCTGTTTAATTTGCTCACATTAAATTTTATACTATGTTGAGCCAGGGAGTGGTGGTGCACGCCTTTAATCCTGGCACTTTGGAGGCAGAGACAGGAGGATCTCTGTGAGTTTGAGGCCAGCCTGGTCTACAGAGGGAGTTCTAGGACAGATTCCAAAAGCTACAGAGAAACCCTATCTTGAAAAACCAAAAACACCAACCAACCAACCAACTAACCAAACAAACAAACCCATTTATACTATGTTGCAAAAAAGAGCCCCAAATGTGTCTACAAACCCAGCACTGCAGATACTAATGCAATACCTAAGATATTGCTGAGATTTATTTCACTAGTGACAGAAACTTAGACTGGAGTTTGTTAAACCCTTTCAAAAATTTTCAGCCCCCAATATTTAATGCAGTAAAGAATTGAGGTATCAGGTAGTGGGCAAAGAAGTCTGCAGGCTGCTTCTGTTGTAAAGCTTTTAGTTCTTCAGAGTTAAACATTAAATCATGTGTTTTCCTCATGCAGCAGGAAGAGACACCAACTGGACTGAAAGACCCTTTAATTCAGACTTTCACTCCGAATGCAAAGGCAAACAATATGTTAAAAGGATATGGTATAAGAAATTTGTCAGAGTCCAGCTATGTGACTCTCTCAGATACAAGATTTATTTAAGCGACTCCCTCACAGGTATGTTCCAATACCCTAGCCTTTCTGTGATGTTTCAGACTCAGCACTTTATACAAATTTCTTTCAGAAAATGTTACAGACATAGGTAAAACAATTAATCTTAGAAACAAGGACTTAGATCTTCAATGCAACATAAAATAAGTGACACCATGATTAACTTGAATGCATAGGCAGATACTTGAACAGCAAAGCTCTGTACTGTCACAACCACCCAAGAATTAAAATCCTACTACTAATCATGAAAGGAGGACATCCTTAAAATGCTAAAAGGGCTCAAACCCCCTGCACTATGTTTGTTTATGTCTTTTCTAGAACATTATATAGTAAAAAACCTTGTGGTCTCTCACTCATTCATCAGGTTGTATTCTGGGTTTGGTGGGTGACAAAGTACCAAATGCCATATTCCTGCTTTCATACAGCATAATTCTCCTTCCTTTCTGTAGGAAAGAGAGACATGTTAAATAAATATGTAAATTACCCAAGAATGTCACAAAGAGTTAGACAGAATGGCTCAGCAACAGAGGCTCCTTTAGTTGAACAGTTTTAGGGAAGGTTTGTGTGCAAAGGTATCATGTCTGCTTAGAATAAATTTTCAGAAGAAATCAACTATAGAAGAGTCTAAAACAACAGGTCTCTGGAGAGGTAGAGGAAAAAAAAGTGTGAAGGTCCAAGGCAAGACATACTGTAGTTTTGGCTGAGATTTAGTAAAGGAGAAGTTGTATTCTGAGTATAACAGGAGATTGCTGGGGAGAATTATGGAGGGAGTAATAACTTGCATTTTAAAAGTCACTGTGATCTGAATGATCTGAAGGAGAACATTAGGAAGTAAGAGTCTAGCAAGGACATCAGCTAGGAAAGCTTTCCTGGTGCAAGAGATGCTCCTGGCTTTTCCTCTGGGAGGTAAGGGAAAAGAAAAGCAAAACTATTCTTTGAAATAATTAATTATGGAATTGCCATACACTAAGGAAAAGGACATTGTTTCATTTCTGGTCCATCAGGGAAGTTTTACAACACAGGAGATCAGAGGGGCCATGGAGAAGATCACTGCCAGTTTGTGGGTTCATTTCTGATGGCCGCACAGGACAGCAGCTCGCCTCTGACCAGTGACCCACCGGAGAAGGTATGCTTTCTGACCACCCCAAGTAGAGGGTTGTGCAGATTAGCATGGAAAGCAATCAGGTGACAGAAATGGCTACAGAATTGCTACTCTGTCACTAGAGAACAAAGAAACTTAGCTCTCAATTCAAGCTCAGCTCTAGAAAAATTAGATATATAAATGTATTCTGAGAAAACTACAATCTTTCCCAAGTTTCCAGCCCTCCTGTTATCCCAGTCAGTGTCCCTCACAGCTTCAGTCATACGGAACATGCCTGGACATCTTCTTTGCTCCATTAAAAATTGTTTCTACCAAACAAGGAAAACATAGTATTTTCCTTAAAATGATCTATATAAAACAATTATAATAAGTCTGAGAAGTGAATATACTCAGCAAATTGCTAAATACATATTAGCAGCAGGCTGTGTAGGGAGGACTGAAAATTTAATTCTTGCCGCAGCAGAGCAGAATTGCGTACATCGTCCAGATCACTCAGGAACCACCCAATTATTTGAGGTTTTTAGTAACACATTTTTGTCCATGAACACAAAAATACCAAGCCTCTTAAAAGATGCCTTACAAGACACTTGGACAGCAAGAGGCTGCTCAAACTACTCTTATGGTACTGACTTGCTAAGACAAATGTCAAGCTTTTAAGCCCTAGGGTCATTGTGTTTCTGGGTCAGTATCAGATCCTCTATAATTACTAGCTTTCTCAATTGCTTTGCTTCACTCAGAGTAATCTTTACCCTGAACAGCCTTATATCTGTGAATAGTGTGGGCAAAGACATGAAGATCTAGAAAACTAAATAAACTCTTTCTCCTCTTAGGCTACTTCAGAGCCGTTCGTCAGGAACCTGTTCAGTTTGGAGAGATAGGTGTTCATACCCAAATCAATTATGTCCAGTGGTATGAATGTGGGACCACAGTTCCTGGAAAATGGTAGCTGCAGAAAAATTATTTCCAAAGTACTTCTGGTTCATTATCACAAAAAGAAACAAAGAAAGAAAAGAACCGTTGGAAATAGTACGGTGTTTGTCACCCCCACTCAAAGCTACTTTGTTTACTACGTATAAAAGTTTGCAGCCTAACTGATAGCAGCACCAGATGTTTAGTATTAGAAAAGCTTCCTGAGACTATTAATCAGGTTTTACAAAGTCATTTTAAGAAGGCAAGATATTAACATTAATAGAATAGCATAAGGACCCTATTCATGATATTTTAAGAGAACAATTGTATATTATTCATCACACTGTTATAATGTTTTCAGATCCTTTTATAACAAAATTAATGTCAAAAATCTTTAATATGCTTTATAAAAAGTATTTACTTTATTAATCTGTATGTGTTTTTGTTGAGTTAATCTCATAAATCTCTAATTGGTTTAACTTATTGGATCAAATAATCCTCAGCATATACATGTGAAAGAAAGTGGTTCTAATATTCAAAATTATGCAAACTTCAATTTGTTAGCATCAGATGAACAGATTTTTTAGTTTAAATAGTTATGTATCCATGCTAACTTTTCCATAACCTACCAGTAAATTACTGAAAAGAAAAATCTGTATAATTTTATCTCAACCAAACAGCTGATAATCTGACATGTCAAATGATAAATTTTGATTTTTTTTATTCTGTACCCATAATATTACATCTAAAAATACTTTCTCAAACTCTTCCTTTTAACATTCTTTTGAACGGCTCTGTGGTCCTATTCAAGCTGTATGTAGAGACTGAGTGTAAAGTCAGCATGAAAAGACAATGCATGTGAGATGCTGTTGTTTTAGAGTGTATATTATATGCTTATACATTAAGGCCATGAATGAATGTATCAGAGGTTGTTTTGTGGACACTGTTTACTCAAGCTGTAACAAAACTGACTTATTTTCATGGAAAGGGGGGTACACTTTTGGGGGGAGGGAGCAAGAATATTATTGTCTGTCCTGAAAAGATTTCTCTCTATGTGTATCTTTCAATACCCTTCAGTTTTATTAATGCTACATTTTGTAATTTTCAAGCAAATATAAACTCTGCAATAAAAAGATGTAGGCTTTTAAAATGTGATTTTTTTAAATGTTCTGAATAGTTCACCAATATGTAAATACACCTTTATCTCCATAAGGAAAATCAGTAAATTAAGAGCTACCAAACCCCTATTGTGTTTATATTCTAAGTCAATCAAATATGTTATATATATTTTTCCATGAATGGATATCAATTTCATAAATTTTACTTGAAGACCAATAAGATGACTAGTTTCCTTATGTCTGAAATAATTAAATTACAAGACCATTATTGGATTCAGTCACCTTTATTAGCCTATCAGTGTTACATTTATGCATAATGTCTAGTCGTCTTCTCAAAGGGCCCTATTTTAGTACATCCTGTTAATAGTAAATAGCCAAGTGTGATGGCTAAACCTTAGCCTAGCTTTTTAATATCCTCTGGGAACTAGAAAGCCAATCTTTTTACTTGCAATAGTGTTCCAAAATAACTAGGAAGCTGCTACAATCTTAAGCAGGGGAGGAAACATGTTAATTTTGGTCTTTATTTGTTTGTATTCCAGCAAATTATATTTTCAATTAACAGCAACAATGATATCATAAAAATTGCTCTGCTTTTTAAATATTTGAACTTCAATACAGTGCAAATTGAAACAAAATAGTATTGTAGTCTTTTGGGAGGCAATTAGCCATCAATAGTGTAGCTGAACCTCCTTATCGATAACCTTGTCCAGGTTGGGTATAGCCCTGACCAAAAGGAGGACAGTTACATGCATAAGGGTTAGGCCCACTGGAAGGAGGGGTCATGGTACCTGCAGGAGATGGCATAAAACCTGGTCTGGGTTAGTAAGCACCAGGTTGGCTTGGAGCCATTCCAGGCTGAGCACCAGGGGGCACAGTATAATTGGCAGGTTGAGATGTTTGGGTAGTATAAGTTTGTGGAGAATAAGTGCTCTCCTGGTATTGGTGTGGTTGAGCATCATGCCCCACTACAGACTTCCACATCTGAGGGTGACAGACGATGGGAATAATTAGGAAGGAGAGAGGATTCGAGAGGAAGGACGATAAGAATGCTGAAGCCAACTACACAAGCAATCGAATGTTTCTCGCCGTTCTTAGAAGAAAACAAGAGCTGAAACAAAGCAGATAGAAGTTCTAGGGAGACTTCTCAGTTAGAAGAGAAAGGAGTGGGAGTTATTTAAGATAAACCAGAGTGGTTTGAGTCCACCCACATCTGGAGGGAAGTCAGTGTAGATGTAGGCAACACTGAGCAACATCTGTCAGCGTGCCGGGACCGTTCACCGCATCCACAGCTTGTAGTATTTGACAACACCTTCTGCAGGATTGGGGTGGCATTTCCCCCAGATTTCTCCATGGTTTCCTTTCTAGTTGTCAGGACATAAATGAGTCCAGGGTCCCTCCTGTCTGTAATCTGCTTAGCTACATTGAAATTGTTTCACCTGTACATGGGATACCGCCCTACATTCACTCTAAGACACACTCAGGGAAGAGCTGTCAGGACAGTTGGCTGAAAGACCCACACTAGTTGATGCAAGGGGAAACATTGACAGGAAGCTCAGTTTCCTAAGGGAGAAAACACCGAGGCTTTACGTTTTATCACTCAATTGAAAACACTGTTCAACTGTATTAAAGATACACACATTCAAACATAGTATGTAACAGATCCCCTCTTTGGGACACATGTGGGATTTACCAACCAAGTAAACGTTGCAGAGGTCTTTGGAGAAAACTAGTTTGGCAGGGGATCAATCATTCCTCCACTGGATACCCGTGTTTTTCTGAGCTTTGCCAAGGGAGTGTGAGGAGGAACTGCCTAGTCACACTGCGGGCTTCTGAACAGCGGTGTGGCAAGGTAACAAGGGACAGTGCCCATCTGCTCTGGTAGCCTTTGGGATTTCCTGGCTCTGCTTTTACCTACTGGCTGGCAAGTCCCTGCTCACCCTTCTTTCTCAGGGACCTCCACCTCTGGAGGGCTGTTCTTTTGTTCATCACTCTTTCCCAGAGGAGACACTCAATCCCTATCCGCAGGACTCTGTCCACTTAGGCCCCAAGTCTCCACCGAGATGCACCTGGAGACCTCCACCCTTGCCTCTATTTCCCAGCAACCCCCAGAAGATCATCCCTGGGGAAATCTGAGGAGGGGAATTAGAGATGTGCTAAGGGGCAACTAGGGAAGTGGTGAGCTAACCAGGCCAAGAGTCGTGGTGAGCTGCTGAGAACAATGCCTTCCTTACTTGGCAGTAGCTACCGACAGGGGTTAGCACTGGTAAGGTTGACCAGTGAACCACATCCTTATGGCCTCTCTTTGACATGTCCCTGCTCTTGCGCTGCTCTGCAACAGAGTGAAACTGGAAAGGAGACGTCAACTGTATTCATGAGCAATAAGGAAGCAGTGAGGTCTGATGGTCTCATCTTCTGTCCTTCTGTCCCCCGCCCCCAGGCCTCAGCCCATCTCTCCCATCAATCTCACGCACTTCTTAAGATCAAAATAAGTTAATATGCTTGTACTGTTGGTGACGAATCACTAAGGTTGCTAACTTGAAGCAGAAGGCTGCTGCCGCTTCAGGGCAAGAAACTTCAGTTCCGTTTTCAGGTTCTCTGTCATTTCCTGCCACACTGTCCTCACAGCTACTTCCTGAAGTTTGAGTCAGTTCCTTTGGCTTTAGGTTCTTAAAAGGGTGAAGTGTTTCTGTGTCTAGTATTTTGAAAAGTTTTTTCAGGTCATGGGATAGTTATAACAATGACCACATGGGAGCCACCTCCCTAACAGTTAAGACACGTTCAAGAATGCTGTAGGACCACCTGTGTCCTACGTAGGACAGTTGCATCTAAGATAGTAAAAGAATTCAGAACAAGCCAGGGGGTTGTGGTAGCAAACATCTGTGATCCCAGCGCTTGGGTGTAGCCTGGGCTACAACACTGTTGTAAAGGTCTGGTCTGAGGGAGGAAAACAAAAACAACATTTGATGTGGGCTGGAGCAATCAAGAGAGACTTACTGGGAGATTGATCTGTATGTGAATCTTGAAGGGCAAGCCTTAAAAAACACCTCTTCATTACCTGTAGCACTTACAAGGAGGCTCACACAGAACTGATGTCAAAAGGATAACTCCTGAGAAAGGAGGGAGAAAGTTCCCTAGCTTTTTGGGAAACTGTGTGGAACTTGAGCTCACTGACAGAAGTCTGACTCCAGATGAATTTCTCCAAGAAGCAGGAGCCAGAACTCTGACACACTCCATGCTGCTAGGCTCTGTGGCCCTGACATGCGCAGTGGTGCTCCTTGTCACCGTCTGCGTTTTCCCTCAGACCTGGGAATGCCGCCAGGAAAGCCGGGGCCGACAAAACCAGAGCGGAGAGCGGGCACGATGCCAGGGAGGCAAGCCAGAACCGGGAGCGGTGGCACGCGCCCCGAAAGGCCGCCCGTTCATCCCAACGGGCACCGCAGGCCAGGGAGAGGGCGGCCCCTAGCGCGGTCACTACGGAGGCGGTGGCGGCAGAGGAAGAGGAGAGCCGGATTTGGCAGAGGAACAGCCTGGTGCTCCAGGACAAGTGGGCCGCCTAGCGGAGTCTGGAGCAGCTGGTCTTTGGCGACATCGAGGATGACAAGGACTCGCTGCTGCAGCAGCTGCGGAGCCCTCGGGGTCAATGACAAGGAAGCTCAGATGACTCTGAAGTGGAAGATGAAGCAAAAGATAACCTTCCTCCTCAGAAGAAGCCGGTTTGGGTGGATGAAGATGATGAAGATGAGGAAATAGTTGACATGATGAAAAATCGGTTTCGAAAAATATAAATGGAAAATTTGAAAGTAACCTCTCAAAAGATAAGCTTCAAAAGAGACTTAAAGAGGAATTCCAGCATGCCATGGGAGGAGTGCCTGATTGAGCAGAGCCTGGACACAAGCGAAGAAAATCTTCAGATGATGAAAGTGAAGAGGATGAAGATGATTTGTTGCAAAGGACCGGGAATTTCATATCCACATCCACTTCTCTTCCGAGAGGAATTCTGAAGATGAAGAACTGCCGTCCTGCCAGCGCTGAACGGCCTACCCCCGCTCGGACCTCATCAGCGCAGGTCCATCCTGGCAGGCAGGTGGTGATGCTCCCTGGGGTGGATAATGCGATCTCGCTATTTCAGGGAGATGGCAAAGCAAACCCGAAAATCCCGAGCACCTATTCGGGAAAGTTCCCCATCTTTAAGGCTTGTTTCAGTGCTCATGGAGAAGAGCTTTTAGCCACACGTGTGCACAGCAGGCTTCTTTATGTCGATGATGTGCTAGCCGGAAGGTTACTTCCTGTACATCAAGTGAGAGGTTTGAAAGAGAGAATAGTTAAGCGATTGAAGTCGCTCCAGATGGATCCTTCCTGCTCAGAAGTGGCGTTGCTGGGTTTTCTCATTTGCTGTCAATGAAGACGAAAGAATTGATTGGTAGCATGAAGATTAATGGAAGAATTACAGCATCCACATTCTCTTCTGATAGGAAGAGGATATATACTCCTTCTGGGAATGGAGAAGTTTATGTGTGGGATGTGAATTTGAGGAAGTGCGTTAACAGATTCCTTGAGGAAGGCAGTTTATACAGATTATCATTGCTGCATCAAAGAATGGGCAGTATGTGGCTTGCGGCTCTCAGAGTGGAGTGGAAAACATAGACAGTCAAGATTCTTGCCCCCAACAAACCAACCCAAAGCCAATAAAGGCTATGATGAGCCTGGTCACTGCTGTCACTTCCTTGACCTTCAATCCCGCTACAGAAATCTTGGCAGTGACTTCAAGAAAAATGAAAGCTATGAGATTGGTTCATCTTTCTTCCTGTGCAGCATTCTCTAACTTCTGGTTTTTAAAAAGAGTGCTATTTCTCATGTTCAAACCATGGATTTTTCTCCCAGAGGTGGATACTTTGCCCTGGGGAATGAGCGAGGCAAGGCCTTGTTGTATAGGTTGCACCATTTCTCAGATTTCTAAAGATTTTTTTTGAAATCCAGTCAAACCCATCTCAGTCCATCTTCCCAGAAATTTCCCACTGTGTGTGATGCTCTATGGATAATGACTTGTGGAATCCATGCTTAAAATTAGCAGCAATGTCTTAATAAATGTATGATAACTTTTGTTTGAAAAAAATGATGTGTGGCCCTTCCCTTCTATCCTCAAGTCAGACATGCTCAGGTGACTTGTCTGGGCCAATGAAACAGACCCTTTCTGAGGTGAAGGCTACTGAGAGTTTGGAGGCCTTTACTGGCTGCTTTACAAATAATTCCCCAGGGGGACTCCTCTGGCAGCCTGGGGCCCTCAGTGACAAAGACAATGCAAAGAATCCCAAGATCATCCTAAGAAATTGTTATTGAGTCTGACCCAGGCTCTTCTGGTCTTCGTGGGCTGTGGAACTGTGGCCTGATTGGCTTAGAGACAATAAACCCAGAAAAGGTCCCAGACAGCTTTCTCCAGTCTCGGACTGAAGAGAGCATTTCAACAGTAGAACAGCATTTCTGCAGGAGAACAGAAAGCTTCTAAGGTCACTTCCAAATAGACACTAGACTTGGGACATTTTATTTGTTCTGTTAAAGCTATTTTAAAGAGGAGAAAAATGTAGAAAGGGGAAATCTTTTTGCTAACTTGGAGTTCTAATCCAATGTCAGAATTAGCAGTGTCAGAGCAGGGATCTAACACATCATACAGCAATGCAGTTCCCTGGAGAAAACACAGGACTTTAGAGACGAGACCGAGAAAACGCATTTCCCCTTTCCAGATACCCCACGTTCGTCCCTTGAGGAGTGGAGCAGAACATGCAGGAATAGCTTTGAAACCAAAGAGAGCGGGTTTGAAATCCACTTGTACGTAGAGATAGCCAGCCAGCTTTTCCCAAGAAGCAACTCCATACAAAAGCGTAATTACACCCACCCAACCCGCATGAGCTACGAAACCCCTGCACTGTGTGTCCTAGGACACTGACTTTGCTGTTGTGCTGTTTTCTCCTGGGAAGGAGGCTCGCTATGTAGCCCAGGCTATCTTGAACTTACTATACAGACCAGACTGACCTTGAATTTATGATCTGTCTCAGCCTTCTGAGTGCTAGAGTTACAGGCAAGTGCCTAACCTTTTCCAGTGTTCTCTCAGAACTACACACAAGGCTTCGTGGATTTTACCCTGGCAACTCTGCTCCTTTACCTCAGTCTCGGGATGGGTTTCTTCCCCCCAACTTTGGCTCCAGCAGCTGAGGCTAGAAGGATGCTCCTGGCCCTCTGAGGCTGGTCAGTGAGAAGGGAAGATTGCAAGGCTTTGGTACTCCAGGAACCATCCTCCACCCTCCACTCTCCAGAGTGCAAACACAGATACGTAACAACTGTGCCGACAGACACCTCACACAAATCTTCATTCTGAAAATAACACTTTATTATTTTACAAAAGTTCGGGAAAGTCCTTGGGATGTTGGGAGTCAGCATAGAGCTGATTGGGGAGCCCAGCAGTCTTCTCTTCTCCAGGTGATGAGCACAGAAGGATGGGCACCATGTCTGTAATGAGAAAGCCAGCAGTTAGCAAGGGGGGACAGGCAGTGGTGTCACTCGTGACCCCTGCTCTCAGGTCTGGACCAGGTGTTTTGTCTTCTCTTCCCATTGCCTCAGCCCTGTTCGCAGAGGCGGGTGACAGTGGCTTTGAAGACAGAATAACCCACACCCGCGTGCTGTAGCTCAGGGGTTCTTGAAGCTAGAAGTTGTGATGCTCTGGCTCCTGAGTGACTTCAGGACCCCTATGGAGGGACATCCAGAAAACAGGATGCACCAGGCCTTGCATTCTAACCTGTCCTCATAGTCACCTCTGCTGTTATGGGATATTTCCATGGAGATGCAGATGGGTGGGAAGTGGGAAGGCTGTTCTAAAACCCACAATTCTGACATTAGAGAGAAAAGTAATTACAAGTTCTGAGAGCTGTGGTCGAGAGAGGAGTTTATAGATGACCCGTGAAACACAGGATGAGGAGGACGTGAACCATCAGGAAGTAGATGGTTGCAAGCAGTGGCACTCGGGTCCGGGAATGGCAGAGTGAACGCAGAACCCGCTTCCGTCCAGCACCACTCCGGGTCTGAAACAAACAAAACAAAACAAAACAACAAAATGAGGAAGTCAGCTCCACCTGAAGGCTCCTTCTCTTCCCCAGCAATGCTGCATCTCAGCCAGCTGATCCCATCCTCACAGCAGAGGGGCATCCTGGAAGAAAGTGTCCTCAGTGGCTGACCACCAATAATACTGCCCATCTCCGTACCTGCAGCCCATTCCCACCGCAGAGCTCTCCCTGCGTCCTCCCCTCTTACCCTTCGGCAGCTGCTGCCCGGGATATCTATGAACACTGATGTCTCCTGAGAGCCACAGGCACCAGTGAAAGGAGTCCGGGCCGAACCCCATTCCCTCTGCTCCAGCCTGTGTTGAGAGAAAGATACAACACATGTCCCCTGCATGAGAATCTTCCCAGTCAGCCTGGAAAGGTGGCCTAGGGGACTGGCAGCAAAGATATCTCCTATAGGTCAGGCCCACACAGTAGTAAAGGAACTGCCTATTTAGGATGCTAGCTTGGGTGCTTCCGGCTAGGAAGCTGGTTAGTGTCTTACCCATGGAAGCACGACCAACAATCAATGGAACTAGAACGCAATGCCCGTTTGTCTTTATGCCTCATGTTCTTCCCTCCTCTATACCACATTTCATTCAGAGACTCACTCATTTCTCTCTCCCCTTCCTTCTCCACCCCACCCTGATTTTCTGTTTGTTTTTGAGAAAGGGGCTTACTATGCAGCCCAGACTGGCTTTGAACATACGATTCTCCTGGCTCTACTTCCCAGGGCTGGGATTACAGGCATGCACCATCACACTCAACATTTTTTTTTCAATTTATAATAGGCAAAAGAACTCAAGAAATTCTGTCGGACTCTTAGCATGAGGCTGAGCTGCAGCCGCTGCAGCCACTGCAGCCACTGTAGCCGCTGCAGCTTTTGCTCTGATTTCTGCTGCTGCGCTTATTACTTCATCCTGGAAATTCTCCATTTAAGGAGAAGCTGCCATTACTCAGTGGCCTCTGAACAACAGGGCAAGGCGTGACTCGTCACTCATTTGCCTACAGGGCAGACATTTTAAATGGAGTAGGCAGCATGCAAAGCCCCTTTCCTCTTCATGTTTCTTCCCCACACAGGGAATCTCCATCTACTGAACACTTCTCTGTGGGCTGCTCTTTTCTTCAGCAGAGAGGAAATGCCTTAATCTGAACCTGGCCGAGGTGGTTCTTACCCTCTGTACTTAGCTGCCCTGATCTCCATTCTAGGTTATTTTTTGTTTTTGTTGTTGTTTTGTTTTTTGAGACAGGGTTACTCTATGTAGCTAGGGAGTCTGTCCTGGAACTTGCTCTGGGGCCCAGGCTGGCCTTGAACTCACAGGGATCCACCTGCCTCTGCTTCCCAAGTGCTGGGATTAAAGGTGTGCATCACGAACACCTGTCCTCCATTCTGCTCTCAGTCAGAAGGAAAGTGGGGAGGGGCTAACCTTGGGTTACTGTGGTCCAGACACAGGCTCCAGAGACATCCTGACTAAGCTGTCTCAAGTGGTCCCGAGCCTCTCCATGGACCAGGTTTCTCATAAGGGGCAGAGAAATGGCCATCAACAAATAGGTCTGAAAGTCTCTGCAAGGCCACTACACATGCTGTAGTGTGTTCCTGTAGAGTCTATCCTCAAGGCTACCTAGACGGTGTTGAGAACAAAAAGCTGTATATATGCTGGATGGGAAAGAAGGAAATCTCAGCTAAGACATGCTCCCTGGGGAAGGCATTGCAAGAAGGCAGAGACATCCCCAGAGCCATTTATTCTGAGGGAAGAGACGGCAGACGTGGTGACTTGCCCTTATACACATAATGGAGGTGCCTGCTGTGTTTCTTTACCCGTAAAGGGGATTCCAGCAATAGAACACTGTAGCCAGACTACCTTCTCACACACAGCCATTTCCGGTTTCCTTGATGTGGAATAAGTAACGAGCAGTACACAGCTCTACCCTTCCAATCACACTTGGGGTAGAGTGCCCACAATATCGCACAAATCCATGCCCTCCTAGCTGGGCAAAGCCGGTGACTAGCAAAGGGAAGTTCAGGCTTAGGTAGTGCATTTGCCAATAAATCAAGCCACGCTCTTTCTTAAGTGGTCTTCTCTTTTCCCTTAGGTTACAATCTTTAAAATTTCAATTGGCCAACTAGGTGCGGTGGCAAACACTTTTAATCACAGCACTTGGGAGGCAGAGGCAGTGGATTTCTGTGACTTCAAGGCCAGCCTGGTCTACAAATCAAGTTTCAGGTTAGCCAGAGCTACGTAGAAAGACCTTGTCTCAAAAACAAACAAAGGTCTGGGTATCAGACAGGTAATGAGAATGAGTTCATTTGGCCCTCTAAAGACTCTGGGGTCATGGAGACGGCTCAGTGGGTAAGAGTGCTTGCTTTGAAGCATGAGGATCTGCATCCCCACCCAGCACCCATGTGAAAGCTTCCCTGATTGTGTACACCTGCAATCCCCAGGGCCAGGGAGAAGACAGAGGCAGGAGACTGGCTAATGACTCTCTAGTCACAGAAAAATGGCAAGTGCCAGGTTCAATGAGAGACTCTGTCTCAGGGGAATACGTTAGAAAGGGATACACCAAGACACCTAACATTGTCCTCTGACCTTACCCCTGCCCCCAACATGCACACACACAAGAACCCAACATGGACCTCACACAGTTGCTGCTGGGATGAAGTAAGACACCTTATATAAGCTTCCTTGAGTAATATGGGTGGGAAATATATTACTAACCCCTACAGGCTACTGCCCTGGAAAGCACAGGCTATTGAAACCCCACAAGTACCCTGTTTCTTTGTGATGACTCTCAAGTTGCTCTAGGACCACGTCAAGGGGAGATTAAGATCTTAACTCACCCTGAACCTGGTCACAGACATGTGCAGGAGCAAGGTCAGGGAGGGTGAGAAGTGAGCAGAAAGCGCCTCCCCACACCTTACCGTCTGATCTGCTCCTCAGCCAAGGAGAGTGTGTTCTCAATGGCCAATCTATGGTCTTGCTCTTCTTCTGGCAGCTGCTTTAACTCACTCACTTCTTTAGTGCTGCAGAGATGCTGCTGGACTTCAGACAAACTGGAGGGTAAAAGGCAGGCAAAGGGCATCCCGGATGTAGGACACAATCTCGAATACATCGTCACAAGGCTGGAAGCATTTCCCCAAACAGGAAAAGTAAACTAACATAGAGGTACAGCTAGAGAACAATTGAAGTTGAAAATACCTATGGGGAGTGTGAGCCCGTCGGAGCAGCTGTAATTCCAGCATTTGGAGTGCTGCATGTGTGCACTTGTGTTACAAGCACTGTTCACTTCTTATGCAACATCTGTTAGGTACTGTTGCATTCAATCTTTACATCACTCTGTGACGCTAGTCAGATAGTAGGACACACTAAGAGCATATGGCAAACTCTACTCCACCAAGATTACAACTCAGTTTCGTTAAAATAGCATACACTGGCCATACACAATAGGTTTCATTATGATGTTTCCATACATGTAGATATTACCCGCTTATCATATTCACCCATCACCCTCTCTTGTCTATCACCCAATTTCTTTGCAGGCAGTGTATGATGGAGGGCCAATCCTGCTCCTCTACCTTGGCTGTAGCTCCCCTGTGCCCTCCGGATCACTCTTTCTCTTTTCATTCATTTCCCGGGGCGCCTCTGGAACAACATGTACATTTGGTGGCCCCTAGAAAAAACAACAGTGGAGAAGTTGTGATGGGAGCTCTCCAGACACCATGTGTGTGCAAACTGAGAGCCTTCCACAGCCTAGGGAAGCCACAGTCCCCAGCTATCACACTGAGCACTTCCCGCCGCTGTCTTACCGCCTGCAGCTCCTGCACCTGCTTCTCCAGGACAGCACAGGGCTTGAAGAGGTCACTGTAGTGGTGCTGGCTCTCGCAGAAACTCTGGCTGGTGTCACTGAGCTGGATGGAGAGGGTATTCTTCTCCTCCAGCAGCTGAGAGAACTGCAGCAGTGGAGAGGATAAAGTGCCACCCCAGGACCACAGCACTGGAAGCAGTGCTTAGGCAACTGGCCTGAACTTGCAGGACCTGATTTGCAATGCAGAACCTACCTTAGAGTCCTACCTCAGTATGCTTCTTCAAAGGGAAAAATACCTAAGTGTTTCAGCCACGAAAGGAAACTAATTCTGGAAGAATAGCAGGAAACTGGTTTATTTTTAATAGTTCCAAGGTCTATGAACTGAACAAAGATTAAACAGAACCCCTAACAAAAATTCCAGTAGAACAGGCTATTCCAGCAATGTAAGCAGAGGGCAGAAGGTTGGGTCCAAGCTTAAATTACTAATGAATAACAAGCCCTAGCACTCAGTATAGACAGAAAGCAAGCTCACACTTAAAAATGTGTGTAATAGTATTACTGGGTGGACATGTTTCCAAGAGAGCAGACAGAAGTCATACGTGCCTATGTGTACTTGAGAAGCAGAAGTGGAAGCCCAGATGCTCACCAAGTGGAAACAGTACAGTCTCAACGCCAACCTTTCCTCTAGGTCCTGAGGGACAGGCCACGGTCGGATCTGCCCCTGCACAAGTTCAGTGTCAGGGTGCCAATTAGCTGGCAAAGCAATCTAACCTGCTGGTTTCTAAACCAGAAAATCTTTTTATGATGAGTGAAAACATTTAGCTGCTGTGGCTTCTACCTGCTGACTGGGACTGGACTCCTCTGGAACCAGAATTGGGATTCCTCACTTGTGGACTGTCATTTTAAACTTTAGTCATGATTGACACCCAGATACATTGGTAGCCATGGAGATGTCCTCCTGAGTACCCACAGAGAGACGGGAAGGCTTGGGTCACAGGGAATGGATGGATCTGGCTGGGAGTCTTGGGTTCTCTTGAGGATTCTTTTCTAAGTGTTTGTGTAAGAAAGTTCATCAATGCTTCAGAGAAAACAGTTTTCTAGAGACATCTGGGAAAACGCATTGGATGCACATAGATAACACACATGATTACAACATGCTCTGTAACTGAACGTGGCTCCAGATGACTTTGTGTGTGGTTGTTACTCTGAAGATCAAGTTTCAGTTTACAAAACATTTGGACAAATACCATCTTCGTTGAAAGAAGCAGAGAAAGGACCTCCCCCGTTTTTTACAAATGGAAAAAAGAAGTAAGTTTACACTACTCAAGGCCATGGCACCAGCAGCTCCCAGAGCAAGGCTCACAGGTATGGGTCTCAGGTCTTGAGTCCCACCTGCTTTATCATGCGGCCCAATCTAAACTACAGTAAGGGCACTGGGAGGGTGTGGATGTGGGGAGAAAGGCTGTTACTGAAGAGAAGGGTGAGAATTTTGGGAAGCTAAACTTATTTGAGCGTGGCAGGCCAAGTACAATAAGAACTCCAGGGTAAGGACTAACACCATGCTTTCTTACCACAGGAAAAGCATTCCTAGCTGGAATGAACAGCCCAGGGCACACCAAACACAAGTAAACACAAACAAAACAAATCTCTCCAGTGTTTAAAATTATCCTCTCATTTTGTCTCTAGTAAATCTAGAAACAGAGGGCAGACCCATAAACTTGTTGGAAGCGAAGGCTTATGAACTACAAAGACAAATAGTTGATCACTAATTAGCCACTCGTAACCTGTCATGGGCATCTGCATTCTGTCTAGGTTTCTGGGGTTAGGAGCAGGCCTATGATCCAGGGGCCGCTGCCCTCTCGGTGTACATGGAGTTTGACTGGAGCACAGCACTCCTCATTATGAACTGCTGCTTTGGAGCTGCAACTGGAGGTGTGCAGTGCACAAACTACTTGGGCTCCTCAGTTTCTGCCTCTACATTACTCATAGACTAACTGAATTCAACCCACTAAAGCTAGACTAACATTATACCATTAGCACTTTCCCCCCCGAGCAGCCTCAATGCCCATGTTCCATGACTTCCTGTGAGAAAATGAACGCACCCACCCCACACTGTGCAGACATTTGCGGGCATTCACAACTCTTCTTATAGACCCCCGGACTCACTAACCACTAACCTCATGAATAACGTCTAATTTTGGCAGACACTACCTACTTAGGTTTCTCTGAATAGGGCAGGATTGGGAGGAGCCTTTTGAGAACACTTGGACCAGTCAGAGAACAGTAGCAAGACAGTGACTCATGGAGATGCATGAGCAGATGCTGACACATTACTAACACGTGATAAGATGGGGTGAAGTTTCTGCATGGGTTTCCCCAAGTCACTCTCAAAGACCGGCTAAGGGCGAGGGGAACGTGGCCCCTGTCCTCTGCTTTGGAATAAACATCTGCTCTTATAACTTCTGTTCCTAAGTTCTGCTGAAGCTGGTGCCTGTGCTGAATCTTATCTCCAGGAGGAGAAAAAAAGAAACTGAATTTCAGTTTAGCACAAAACACGTACATTTCTGTTCAGCTGCTGGCTGAATTCTTAATTCCTTCTGGTGAATTTCCTTTAAGCTGTCACTGAGCTGGGCCCTGAGCAGTTCTGTCTCATAAACTAGGTTTTGTGACCCATCGATGAAGACTGATGTTTCTGGGGATGCCTGCCAGGAAACAAACATCCCCTGACATTGTCTCCTAAGACTGTTCATACTCAACTCCTCCCCGTAAAAGAACTCATGTCCACCCCAGAAGAAGTCAGGAAGACGCTTGCCTTATAGTTGCAGATGGGCAGTTAGTTATAGGATGATGATGCTTTTGTGGAGCGTGACACCCTGAGTAGCAAACTATATGGATATCCTCACCTGTCTCTGGTACTGTGTGGAGAGACTCTGCGTTTGGGAGGAAGACCTCAGGAGACTCTGCAGATGGCTGAGCTGCTGATCTTTATCTGCGATGGCCATGATGTGCTGCTCCTTCATCCGCCTCTCACGAAGCTCCCAGGCATTCTTCTCCATTCTACACCATGAAAAAATGGCTCAAATATACTCATGGCGCAAGGAAGAAAAATTCCATATTCAATACATTCTCATGCAATGCTTGCAATGTAGTAAAATTAATCCATATCAGAGTAAAATTTATTCTACAAGTGGAAGCACCCAGTAAGCTGCAATTGGATTTGGAACCTGAGCAAAGAGCCAGGTTTCCAAATGGGAAACGTAATTCAAAATTGGCAGGAAAACTCACCAGAATGAAGGCAGAGAGTGATGTCCAGAACTGCAGGAATCAATGTGTACAACAGTATGTATGGAATGTGGATGGCAAGACTATGTAGCCAGTGTGTAGAACAGTATGTACAGAATGTTGATGGCGAGACCAGGTAGTCAGTGTGTACAACACATAGGGAATGTGGATGGGGAGACCAGGTAGTCAGCGTGTACAACAACACATACGGAATGTGGATGGGGAGACCAGGTAGTCAGTGTGTACAACACATAGGGAATGTGGATGGGGAGACCAGGTAGTCAGCGTGTACAACAACACATACGGAATGTGGATGGGGAGACCAGGTAGTCAGCGTGTACAACAACACATACGGAATGTGGATGGCGAGACCAGGTTGGGCACCGGAAACCATCACAGTCCTTCAGCAGTGTCATGCCCACGATGCAGAATCAACACCAGGGTTGACTCTGAAGGACTTAGAATTCTGGTTATATATACTAGGCACGAGACCCAAGCAAATGTCAGTCTTGCCATGTTCCCTCAATAAACGAGGAATAAGCTAGCTATTCCTTAGAACTGTTGTAAGATTAAATGAGACACCACACATCACTCATCAAACACAAAGCCTGGCACATGTTAAATATCAAATAATAAGCATTAGTTGTTATTTCATTTACGTATTTTCCTGAATTTGGTAAAGGGTGGAGTTTCTAATGAACACCAGCTGTTTCTTTGTTATACATAAAAGCAGCTAGGTGTGACATGTAACATGTCACATAGCATGCTTTCACTGTAGGAAACTAAGTGAAGTGTACACACATGCTCTCTCTCACTGTTTCCACAGTATTCTATAAAGCAGCGACTATTTCAAAATAAAATGTAAAAAAGACAATAATAGTTGAGGGTCAAAATGCAGCTGCAGGAATATCCTACCTGAGGCGATGTAGCTCATACTGCTAGGCCAGGCTTTCCCGCCTAAGTTCCTCCTCCATCATCTGCACGGATTTTGTCTGCTCTTGATACTCCTGGAGCTGAGCCTTCAGTGGCCGTAGCTCAGTGACTTCCTGATTCCTCAGTAAGCACTGCTGCTGCAGGGGCTTCAGGTCGTTCACCTTTAACCAGAGGGAGCAAAGGGTGACTTCCCATTCCTTACTGATCAGTTGCTCTTACCACACTGAGTAGTTACAGGCATGTGCTGTCATGCCTAGCGACACTTATTTAAGAAATCCCTTTAGGTTTGAGCAACACTTCTAAGACAGGCTAGGTTCTTACTCCTCTGACCTAGCAGATGGTGAAAGGCTCAGCAGCCACCGTGAAAAGATACCGAGTGGCCCTGTGCTTCCTTCCAAGGAAGCTGCTTGCAGCTCTGGAACCATTTACAGGCTGTGCAAAGTACCTTGCACATATACAGCCAATGCAGAGTCTGTGCAAACAAAAGCCAAGTTTGAAAACAGCGACAGCGTGTCTGTTTCTCTTAAACCCGAACCATCTGAGGAATGTGCAGCAGTGATGGTGACTATACACACAGATGCTACAAATAGGAGCAGCCATCCTTTCCTATGGGAACAAAAATCAATTTTAAGTGTGGCTCCAAACTTCTCAAACACGGGTCTGAAGTACACACTTACTAATGGATCTCTGTCATTCTGCATGAAGACATGGCTTTCTTCAAGCTCTGAACCTCAGCAGGGCTGGAGGCAGGCGAAGGGGCTGCAGCCCTCTGCTCTCCTCCCTCTGACTTCCGGAGTGTCTGCAGCTCACTCCACAGGTGACCTCCTCTCAAACTCTGGAGGCTGCCCATGGCCTTGGAAAAAGACTGTATTTTGTTGTGAGAATCTTCTAGTTCCAAAGACAAGTGAAGCAACTGTTTGTCTTTGGATATGAGCTGCTGGTTAAGTTTCTCAAGGCGGGACGAGCTGTTCTCAGTGGTGGTCGGGGAAAGGCAGCTTGGGAAAGAAGGTCATTCTCTCTGCTTACGTCCTTGTGCTCTTTCAGACTGGCCTCGCGCTTCCTCTTCAGGTTACCAAGCTCCTCAGTGGCATGATATCTGCTATCCTGCAAGGAACCCATTGACCTCTCGCAAGACTGGATGGGCGCTGTGAGATCTTTCTTCTCTTTGGTTACCAGGAGTAGCTCCTGCTCCATCTGGACCAGGCCTCTGGGCAGCTCCGCCACCCGCTCTGTGGCCGTTTGTTTCATTTCGCATCATCCCTGCATCATGACGGCGATGCTCCGGCTCCTCCTCCAGCTTCTCTCATCTCATTGCCCTTCCTGGTAGCTTCCTTCTCAACACTAATTAACTCCTCTTCCAGGTCTGCAGTTCTCTTCTAGGGAGAGGAGAGCGTCACATTTAACCTTTCTTCTAAATCATCTTTTTTTTTTTTCTTCTGCCATCTCATTCACCTTCTGGGAAGTTAAGGCTTCCTGAAGCTTCTTTTGAAGTTGTTCCTTTTCCTTTTCAAGGGCTGCTATCTTGCCCTCCAGTTCTGGCTCCCAGAGTTCCCCACCATCTGCACTGGGTGGGCTGCTCACCACCGCTTCTTTTACAGGTGTTGCCAAGTCTCCATCCCCGGCATCCTTGGAGCGTATGGTTAATTTCTGAAGAGTTGCTTGGTTTTCAGTGATCTCTGTTTCAAGCAAATCTATTTGCTTTGCCTTATCTTGCAAGTTCTGGTTCATCCGTTGGGCCACCGCCTGTAGTTCCTCTGCTGCCATCTTTTCCTTCAAGTCTTTCTTTACCGGCTCTAGTTCCACTTCTCTCGCGGACAGCGTCTGTTTCAAAGAAACTTCTAGTCCTCGACACTTAGAAGTTCCACATTTTTCTGGGTCATCCTTGTTCTCTCTCTTTTCCTCCTGCTCTCTCCTCTCACTCTCCCCGAGTGCCATCTCTTTCCTAGATTCCTTTCTCATCTGGGCTGACTCCTCCTCCAGGGTATTGACTTTTTGTAGGAGCTCCTTCCGGTGTACAAGTGCTGCCTGGATCTTCCTCTTCTGCTCCCTTCTTTATTCAGAAGCTCCTGTTCCTGCTGAAGCCCCTCTTTACTCACCAGCCCCGCTGGGCTTGACTCAGCCTGACTGTGATTAGAAACAACTCTGTGAGTTTCTCCTGCCGGCTCCTTTTTTGCTTCTTCAGCTCTGGGCAAGGAATTGAGCTGCTCCTTCAGAGTTTTAATTTCAACCCCAAGAGAAAACTTCTCTTCATTAAGCTGAACCATTTTCTCTGTCATACTGAAGCTGAGTTCAGTCATTTGCTGATCTTTCTCCTGGAAGGTTTGCTGGAGTGTCTCCATATCTTTCTTTTTCTCTTGTAAGAGTTGGTCCATTTTGACTATTTCCAGTTCCTTCTGTGAAAGAGCCTGTGAAAGGCCTCCCATCTTCTCTGTGATATCCTTCATGTGTTCTCTCCCCTAACACCTCACTTTCCAGGACCTCAGAGTCCACGTCAGGCCTCTTGCCCTGAAGCTGCAACTTAAGAAATGCAATTTCCTCCTGAGCTTCTTTCATTTCCACTAATAAACTGATAGCTCTTTATGTTTCTGAGAAAATATATTCTCTGGATGTCTGGTCCACTTTCTTTGGCATAATTGCTCTTGCTGAACTGAGTAACGTTCATAACACCAAGGAACACCTTAACCCAATATTTCAGAAAGCATTAAAGATAACCACTACAAACTAGCACTTCATGAATTTTCTAAAACTTGCAACCTTTTCGTTCAAACTCTTTTATATCAGAAAATTACTAAAATTTGTAAAACTCTGCATCTCCCACACTGAATGTGTAGGATTCAGTCAGCTCCACTCTGAGGTCTCTTTCTAGTCTAAAGGTCCAAGGAAACTTGGAATCAATTTTCTAGATTATTTCCCATACAAAAAAACACCATTCTTTTTCTAGGTTAAAATGCCTAGTTATTTCTCCTAAAGACTGCTTCTTAAAAGGCAGGCAATAAATTAAACACCCCACCCCATACCAAGGAGTAAGTTATGAGATTTCTTTTCCTAATCAATTCACTGAAACAAGAGAATTGTACAATTAAACAGAATAAGCATTAACACTGACAAGTAAACTACCAAACAAGCAGATGCAGATGAGTTGCCAGGATCAAAAACCCCAAAACAAGCTCTGCTGGTGCCTGGGCATGACATGATGGGCTGGTGTGGCAAATGAGACCTGTCATTACAGATGGCTGGGTTAGACCTGTCATTACAGATGGCTGGGTTAGGCTGCTCAGTCCATGCCATCTCCATAGATGTTTGCTTGGGGAAGACAACTAGTGAGTCTCATGAAGTAGTTAATTAGTTTAGGTTCAATAGGAATCCATGCCTTAAAAAAAATACAAGGAGAGAAACAAAGGAAGAAACCTGACAGTGATTTCTCTTCACATACACAGGCATGGGCACAGGCACGCACATAGGCACGCATATAGGCATGTGCACACACACACCATGGACAGATGCACACAAACACGGGGCATGGGGGATGTGGAGGTGGCTCACTGGAAGCTGTTCTTGCCGAGGAAGCATGAGGACCCAAGTTTAGATCCCCAGCACCTATGTAGATGCCAGGCATAGTAGTACCTGTCTATAATCACAGCATTCTTCTTAAGTATTTTCTTGATAATTTATAATATTTTGCTCTCTGCATGATTGAGATCATAATTCATAGAGCTCGAAACTACCTCAGTACTGGACACAGGGGAACCCACTCTGTAGCCTCTTCATGTTACATTCCCATGTTTCCATTGCTACAGACAGAAGGTCTAGAGTAAAAATCATCCCTGGCAGGGTTTAGTGTAACCAACTGCTTTTTGTTCGATCCCCGAAGGGCTTTTATTTCCTCTTTCGTAACTTCCTTTCATGTCATTCTTCCATTCTCTTCCCTCACTCCCTACAATAGCTAGAGTTCAGTCCATTTTTTGATAAAGAATCAAGTCATCCCACACCAAGAGGACAGAGAATGGAGAAGCTTTGCTCTCTCTGGCCCCTCCCACTCTTCTTTCTCCCTCTTTCACTGGCTTCCTTCTTCTCTGATTCTTTTCTAGGTATTGAATGTAAGTTTGATGATCAATTTTGTTGGTAACTTGGCTGGATCATGTTACCCAGATCTTTGGCCAATTGTCATTCTAGGTGGTACTATGAAGGCATTTTAGTTGACATTAACATTTAAAGCAGGAGACTTGCGTATGTATATATGTGTATCCATGTGTGCACATAGTGGGTCCACATATGTACACCTGCATGTAGAAGCCAGAGGTCAATGTTAAGTGTTGTTCCAAACAAGTTACCTACCTCATTTTCTGAAGGAAGGCTTGGAGATCCCCAGGTAGGCTAGGTGGCTGGCCATCAAGCCCCAGGGACCTATCTCTGGCTCTCTAGGGTTGAGATTACAAGCCTGAGTCAGCATGTCCAGGCTTCTAGAGCTCTGGGGCTCAAACTTAGGGTCTGGCATGGCACAGCAATTGCTTTACCAACTGAGCCACCCCCAGCCATCAGGAGACTCTGAATAAGGCAGATTACCCTTCCTAATCCTTTTCCATTACTTGAGGCCTTGGCAGGAAAAAAAAATCTGTCCTATCCCCAAGAGTGACTTATTCTACTAGCTGATACTCTCAGGACTCAAGTTTTAATGTTTCTCTGCCAGATGGCCTCTGGCCCAACTAAAAGATTCTGCATTTTCCCATTTCTAAAATTATACCTCTTTGGGTCTACACATGGCATGCATTCCCTGAGCCTGGAGACACAGATGAACATACAATAACAACACTTCTGTTAAGAAGCTACACTGCATTGGAAGCAAACAGGATCATCAAGCAAAAGTTGGAAGCCAGGGGCGGGGATAGAGGTGGGAGAAATTTCATCCGATGAATGGACATAGAGACAGAGACCCACATTCACATCAGAGCAATGGATTGAGCCCCCAAGGTGCAGGTGAAGAGCAGAAGGTGGGAGAAGATGAGTTAGGAAGTTAGGACCGTGAGGGGCTGG
>PVIU01023748.1:7443-26907 GCA_004026605.1 Ondatra zibethicus | reverse complement strand
AGAGGGCATGGTGCCCTGCCCTGTTGGAAGTCCAAGGCCCACCCCCATCCCTCCTGGCCTAGGAAGGAGTGCATTCAAAAAGACTCGGTTCTCAAAAAGATAATACATGCAGAAGAGATAGGTCCTGGTGTCATTGTTGATGGGTTCTCCATCTGCCAACTTTCGCCGCCACATTCAGAGAGTCTGGTTTGATCATATGTGTAAGCCATAACTTACAACAGCTTGCTTAATTTCTTTTAGATCATTCATTCCTATACGTATCCATCTACCTTCTTTGGATTTTTTTAGGCCTTTAGAACTTGATGCATTGTCAGAGTCAATTACAGAGTAGGAAGCTAAAACCCTGGGTAAATCATCTCTGAGAGCTGATGGCAATGTGAATCATGTCCTTGTGTCTTCTTTCCCTGTTCATCAGTTCCAATATTTCCCTCAATCATTTCAAATCTTTTTATTATTGTCTTTTACAAAGCCTGAATCTCCTGGCATGTATATATTTCTAGTGATTTCATTGAAGTACCTAGCCTCTGTTCCTCATTCTGCTCATATGATTCTAAGGTCTGAAGGTCTGAAGTTTCTCCTTTAAAGATAACATCTCATCCTTGGACATTAATTGAATAGCGTGCAGATTGCCATCCTGGAGAGACAGTCTTTCTGCTAACTTATCATAACTTTTAAACAAAATTTGCTTGTCAAATTCAACAGTATGAATTCTTTCAGATAACTTCTTAGCACCCTTAGAAATGGATTCAATTTTTTCTGTAATAGTATTAATTTTTTCAGGTAACTTTTGATTTTCAATGGCATTAATCCTGTCAACTAGCTGTTCATTATTAGTCTGTAAAAACTGCATCATTTTTAAAAGTGCCATATTCTTTCTTAATGATAGGATATGGAGAAGAAAACTGAATCCCAATACCCAATAAATTGAAATATCACCATACCCATGTAAGCCTCACATAATACAATCCATATTATTAGCAAAAAGTTACTAAAAGCTGCAATATTAATGAAGTCTGCCATATTTATTTAGTAATTACCTGTTAGTTTATCCTGTAAACTGCAATCTTTATTGTCCAGCAGATGTCATGGTTGCAGAGTTGCAACTAAAAGCAATGCAACCATTAG
Source organism: Ondatra zibethicus (assembly GCA_004026605.1). Classification (NCBI taxonomy): domain Eukaryota; kingdom Metazoa; phylum Chordata; class Mammalia; order Rodentia; family Cricetidae; genus Ondatra; species Ondatra zibethicus. Next base: position 25,782 of record PVIU01023748.1, on the reverse strand, counting down.
CAACAGCAATGGTCCTGGGCCGCTTTAGTTTCTGCCTAAGTGCTGGTTAAATACTGAGAAATATGCTTTGCTTGAGAAATTAAAAGCAATTAAATCAACTCCATACACGGAGCAAGAAACCCAGAACTCAGGCAGGGAGTAGAAACCAGAAGCAGCACAAGTCACCACACGGCAAGGAACCACCCAAGGAAATGCACCAGTCATGCATGTGCTTTGGAAATTTCCAAGTTGCCACACACAGTAAACTCTCCTGTGGCAGTGATTCTACAAAAGCTGCTTAGATAAAAGCAAACCAAGTGGACAGGGTTGGGAAACTGTCTGGGCCTTGGACTGGCTAGGCCATTATGCCATCCATCCAGTAGGTGTGGAGTCCAAATCCATGTGAGCAATAAATGAAGAAGGACACTTAAAAGAAATCCCACACCAACTTAAAATTGAGAAATAGATATTTATTTAGGGGTAGACTCACAAATCAGAATCCTCTGCTTGAATGGAGATCAGAAAACAAGATCTGCAACTGGAACAGAGAGGCCAGAAAAGAGACTGGATGCAGACTCTACATCAGCATATATGGTATAAGATGCCATGCCCCAGTGGGCGGGTAACCACTAGCTGTAAGTCTTCCTATAGCAGACACAGATTCTTGGTTATTCTATGATAGACAGGAAAAAAGTTGCTACCCTTATGGGAACAGGAAATCCAAGGAGTGTTGGCATCGAGAATGGCATCTACTTTGGCCATGGGCTGCCATTCGGTGTTTATGTAGAGGGTGAAGCAGTGGAGGAGGGGAGTGTCCACTCCTGGGAAGTTTAACCTCTGCGACATGTCCAGAGAAAAGGCAACTTGGAGGTAAGGGTACTTGTTCATGGAGCCTGAAGACATGAGACCTGGGTTCACATGGTGAGAGGAGAGAACTGGGCTTCCAGCAAGCTTTTGTCTGACCTCCACAGTTGCATTGTAGCATAAACACACACAAAACATACACATATACACACTAATAATTTTTAGAGATGTAGTTTTATTCACTTTTAAAATTTTATGTGCTTATGTCTCTGTGTGTGTTTTCACAAAGAATATAGTTGCCTGCTGAGGCAAGAAGAAGGTGTTAGATTCCCTGGAACTGGAGTTGCAGGTAGTTATGAACTGTTTGACATGGATGTTAGGAACTGAATTCAGGTCCTCTGAGAACACTGCTCTGAGCCATTCTCCTTCAAACCACCACAGTTTCTTCTTTGACTCCACAGACTTGTAGCTATACTATATTGCAAAATGGATTTAGTCCAACTTCGGGATTCCTTTAGTCTCTTACACTCTCAATTCAGTTTAAAAGTCTAAAGTCTCCTATTGAGATTAAGTCATTCTTTTTACTGTTACCACTTGTAAAATATAATCCAAAAGCACATTATATACATTCAATACACAATGGCAGGGACTATACATTATTCCAAGTGGGGAGAAAGAAGCATAGTGAAGAAATATTGGATAAAAGCAAGATGGAAACTAAACACTGCTCCACACCCAGTGTCACTGGGCTTAGCTGGCCCTTCCCTTCCAGCTTTGCTCCCCACACCACACATTCCTTTTGTGCTCCACTCCTCTGTGCAGCTCTCCTTGGCAAGTATCCATGGCTCTAGCAAGTCTAACTGTAATGATCTGTTCTGTCTCTTTAAGAGACAAGCCACACCCACTCCCTCCCCCATCTGCTGAGACAGGCTGATCTTCAGCTTGCAGCCTGACTCTCTCTCTCTCTCTCTCTCTCTTTCATCTCCCTCTTGGAGAGGCAGCTTCCGTCTCTCTTTTCTCTCCCCTCTCTCTCTCTCTCTCTCTCTCTCTCTCTCTCTGCCCCCCTCTCCCTCTCTGTTATTCTCCCCTTCTAGCCACTAAATAAATATCCAACCTCACTCTGCATGGCATTCCTATCCATGTCTCTGTCTCTTGCTGGCTGCTGCGTGTCTCCCTGCTCTGGACCAGCCATTGTGGGGAGACATACAGCAATTCCCGCCTGGGACTGGCTGCTCTCAGGGTCTGCTGCCTGCCACCACATGGTCCACTACCACCATTTGGAGACCTGCAGCATTTCCGCTGCTTGCCACCACTGGGGATCCTGCAGCATTTTTAATAATCCATTTCACATATATCTTGGAGTCTCTATGTAACCCAGTCTTCATTCCTAGGCACAATTCCTCATCCCAGAACCATGTGGGTGACAGTTTCAAGTCTGGCTGCCTCCTTAAATCATGATTGCAGGATTTTTCCTTTGTTGTTTCTCTTTAGGAATAGAAAATTCCTTAGGCCTCCCTCTTAAAAGTTGGGAGCATAGCTGGGTGGGGTCATGTTCTGAGGACACCCTTTCTTTATTCCAGGTTCGATCAGGCCTTTCTTTATCTCCTTATCTCTTTCAGCACAAGTCTGGTTTCCAACATTAAATTTCTCTGGTGCTCATTTTCACCTCAACATTTTATATTAATTCTTGTTCCACCTGCTCTTTTTATTATATATTTGCATAAGAGTATCACTAGTAACCACATAAGTTACTAGCCTTCTTTGAAATTGCTTTGCCAGCAAAATTGTCTTAAAGTTTCTATTGCTGTAAAGAGACACCATGACCTCCAACAAAGCCACACCTACTCCAACAAAGCCATACCTCCTAATAGTGCCACTCCTTATGCACTTATGGTGACCAATTACATTCAAACCACCACAGAACTTAATCCCTTAATCCTCAGACAGATTCATATTTTTTAAATGCACACCAACTCTTTTTTTCTTTTAACTTTATTTGCGTTGATGTGAGGACGTCACAATTTTGGAACTGGAGTTACAAATAATTGTGAACTGCTATGTGAGTGCTGGGAATTGAACCCAGGTCCTCTGGAAGAACAACCAGTGCTCTTAACCACAGAGCCATCTCTCTAGCCCTCAGAGAGGTTCTTAATACAAGGGCAGAAAGCAGCCACATTCTTTGTCAAAATATCACAATAATGGTCTCTATTTCCATTATTAATATTGTTTCCCTCTGAAACCTCTTGAGGTGGACCCCCACAGTCCACAGCACTACTGCCCTACTCCTACTAGGATGGCCCATTAAGCTCAGCAATTGGGGTTCAACCTCTTTTCTCATCCAAAGCCCCACTGTCTTCTACATTCCTCCAAAACACAACAAGGTCAGGCCTGTCAAGCTCTATCCCACTCCCTGGTACCAACTTCTGAGTTAATTACTTTTCCCTTGTTGTGATGAAACACCATGATCAAAGGATATCATAGAAGCATACAGTTGGTCTTATAGTGTCAGAGGGTTAGCGTCCATGATGACAGCAAAGACATGAATGTCAAGAACAGCTTAGAGCTCACACCTTGATCCACAGCCATGAGGAAGAAAGAAAGCACAGTGGTAATGGTGTGGGTTTTTGAAACCTCAAAGCCCACACTGAGTGACACGCCTCCTCTACCAAGGCCACACCCCCAATCCTACCCAAACTTCTGCCCACCAATGACAAAGTCTTCAAAGATATAGACCCACAGAGGCCATTCTCCCACAAACCACCACAGGGCCTATCTTTGTCTGTGAGACCTCAGAGGATTCTTAGATATTTGTTTGTTGTTGAAGACAGGTGAGTCATATGGTTGATGCTGTGCCTCACTTGTACCCATTTTAGAAGTCACAAATCTGAGTCCAGGAATGCAGCTCACACACTTGCTCGAGGTCACACGGGGAGAGGGTAAAGCATGAAGTAAAGTGAAAACAACTTGATCTTATCATTATTTTTTCCCAGTTATTCCTGAAAGACACAATCTTCATTTGTGGTAGACAAACCAAGTCCAGAAGATTGTCTCAGAAAGTAGGGTGGAACATTAGTCACCAACTGCTCTTCACAAGGAATTCTTTCATCATGGCTTCTACCCTGTGGCTTAGCCCTCTGGAGGGAGCTAAATTCTTGCTCAGCCGGGCAGTGGTGTCACACACCTTTAATCCTAGCACTTGGGAAGCAGAGGCAGGCAGATCTCTGTGAGTTTGAGACCAGCCTGGTCTACAAGAGCTAGTTCCAGGACAGGCTCCAAAGCCACAGAGAAACTCTGTCTGGAAAAAAAAGTGAGTGTATTTCTTTCTCAGTGTTACAACACTAACACAAGTGATCTCACATTTACCACATTCCAGGTTTCTAGAATTTCAAGGTAATTGTGCAAATCAGAAAACCAGAGGTGCTTTAGTGTTCATTACTTTTCTCATTGTTATGACCAATTATGTAAAGAGAAATGACTTACAGGGTGGGGGAGTTTACTTTGGATCCTGACTTGAGGTGATTCTCCTTTGCAGCAGGAATACACACATACCACTGGGAGCAGCTTGTAGCTGTGTAGCAGGGTGTGGGATTATTTCTCATACCTTGTGGATCAGGAGGCAGAGAGAGAACATGAAGTGAATGGTGCCATAAACTCGACACTCATCCCCCAGGAGTCACTCTTGTAGCTCAGGCCCATCTCATAAAGGGTTCTACAATCTTTTCCAACAGCACTGTCAGCTCCAGAACAAGAGTTCAGACACATGAGTTGTCAGGAATTCAAAGTGTTAAGAGTTGCTTTTTCGGCATGCTTAATTAGAGCAGAGAAGTCTGTGGCCATTTGTTGGGGACCAGATTTAACAAAAATACCTCTTGCCAGGCTAGAGGTGTGGGGATTTAGAAATATAGTAAAGAGTATGAAAACACAAATGAAAATAATAAACTGGAGAAACATATACGATAGTATCCAGAGGGAATTTCAGTGAGTACTGAAATTTGACTGCATTTAATTTCCACTTGCTTTAAATACCCCTGATCCCAAAAGGTAGGAGTAAGACAAAAAACTCCATTAAAATGATACAAGGAAATGAACATACAGTTGAAGGTTATGGGTTATATCCACAGGTAAATATTTTGTTGCTAGAACAAAACAAGTCATGCTAATACCCTAGACCAAAACACTCTGTAGGCAACCTACTTTCTGTGTGGAACCCAAAGTTATCTCCATAAAGGAACTGGACCCTTATTTGGATCTTTAGACTTTTGTTTGAGGCAGGAACATATTTACTTCTCTATTCCTGAAGTACAAGGTCTAGTTATTAGCCATACATGTTGACAATAACCTTGAGAGAACAGAACCCCTGGTCTATAGCTAGGTGGGACCTTTAAGGTGGAGGCAGAACAACCTTGAAAGAAGTATAGGTAAGTTCCAACTCTTTGACCCTTGTCAATGTGGAAATAGGCTCATAATTTTGGGCCTCCACAGCCAGTCATGTGCTTGTACCCAGAATGCACTGCTTCCAGGCCTGTACTTGCACCCTGAATGAACAGCTGTCAGACTTATTGGCTGTCTAGCTTCATTGTGACAGTCTTAGTCATGGAGTCACCAGAGGTCAGAGCTGAGGATCTGCTGGGAGATCTGGTCCCATCTGCTGAAGGACAAGGAATATGAATACCCCATCAGTGAAGGGCTGGCAGTTCCCAGAGCTAGGACCAGCATCTAGAATCCAAAAGCTGTCAGTGTAGCACTGGGGGACAGCATGGCAGTCTGTCCTGTGTGCTTCACTATTGTGGCATGGCCTCCATTTCTGTATTCTAAGAGTCCAGACTTTCTTTCTTTCTTTTTCTTTTTTATATTTTATATATGGGTGCTCTGCATGTGTGCCTGCATGCCAGAGGAGGGCATCAGATAACATTATAGATGGTTGTGAACCTCCATGTGGTTCCTGGGAATTGAAATCAGGACCTCTGGAAGAGCAGCCAATGTTCTTAACCTCTGAAGCATCTCTCCAGCTTCTCCAAAGTTTTCTAAACCATGGATCTCTTCATCTATTTCACCTACCTGGTGCATCAACTCATATTTTTTAAAAGTTCATTTTTAAATTGTGTATACGTGGGGTTTCGTATAATGCAGTACACATATATAATGTGTACTGTTTACACAGATTCAAATTCCATTTCCTTAATTATCTATTTTTCATTTGTGTTTGAACTTTTTGGGAAAACTTTAAAAGTTTTTAGTTTATTGCATGGGAATTTTGCCTGCATGTTTATCTGTGTACCACTTGTGTGCAGTGCTCACAGAGGCCAGAAGAGGGCATCTGAAACAGCAGATACAGGTGGTTGCTGGCAGGAAGTGCTCCTCCTAACCACTGCGCAGTCTCTCTAGCCCTGTGTTATGAACTTTCAAATACTTCTCTGTTCCTTATAAAGTATAAATTCTGACCCTGCTACTAGGTTTGGAACACCAGAACAAAGCCATCTGATCTCCATGTGTTTGCCTATCTGTTACTCCACCATCTCTTTTGGGAGACCTGGCAGTTTGTCTTTGTTCTTTCAGATGGCCTTCATGAAGATGAGGCTGCTTTATGTTTTCATTCTGATGATGGGCGCTCTTTGCTTGTACTTCAGCATGGAACCTTTTGAGGAACCACCATTTGTTTTCAAGAAAGGTCACGGGAAGTTCCTCCAGCTTCCTGATATAGACTGCAAGGAGAAGCCACCTTTCCTTGTGCTGCTGGTTACTTCGTCCCACAAGCAGCTGGCAGCCCGCATGGCCATCCGCAAGACATGGGGTAGAGAAATAGAGGTTCGGGGGAGGCATGTAAAGACTCTCTTCCTTCTGGGGGCTTCAGACAGCACCTATGAGATGAATGCTGTAGCCCAGGAGGGCAAGCAGCACCGTGACATCATCCAGAAGGATTTCAAGGACATCTATCTCACCTTGACCCTGAAGACCATGATGGGCATGGAATGGGTCCACCACTATTGTCCTCAGGCAGCTTTTGTGATGAAAACAGACTCAGATGTGTTTGTGAATGTTGACTATCTAACTGGCCTGCTGCTGAAGAAAAACAAAACCTCCAGGTTCTTCACGGGCTACATAATATATAATAACCCTCCTTTCAGGAGCAAGTTCAACAAGTGGTTTGTGAGTAAATTTGAATATCCCTGGGATAGGTACCCACCTTTTTGTTCTGGTACGGGTTATGTGTTTTCTAGCGATGTGGCAAGCAAAGTTTTCAATGTCTCAGAGAGTGTTCCATTCCTCAAGCTGGAGGATGTGTTTGTTGGGCTCTGCCTAGCCAAGCTGAAGATCCGGCCTGAGGAACTCCACACCGAACCAACCTTTTTCCCATTTGGCTTAAGCTTCTCCGTGTGCCGCTTTCAGAAAATTGTGACCTGCCACTCCGTGTCGCCCCAGAACTTACTCACTTACTGGAAGGCACTGGAGAACTCTCAGGAACAGAATTGCTCTGCTGTCTGAGGGGAGCCTGTGGCACAAACTTCCAAAAACCTTTGGTGATTCTTTGGGAAGACCTGGGATGGCCTTGCTGGGAACTGTCAGGAGCAGAGAGAGAAGGAGGAGGAAGGCAGAGAGTGTGTCTCTCAATGCCCCGCATATACTAGAGTGGATGTGCACACACAGATCAGGACGTGTTCCCGCTTGGCATCCAGAGCAATAACAGATCTCATCTATCAGGCTTTTGCACTATGTTCTCGATGTTTGAGACATGCCTTCATCTGCTCATTTCAGGGCTCAGTATACATATGAAGCCATGGATGTGATCATTCCTATGTACAGGTCAGGAGCCAGCAGCCACGGCCACTTACTTGTCCAAAGACTCACAGCGTGCAAATGGAGCAGGAATGAAAATCAATTGCTATCCTAATTCAATTGGTGACCCCCAACTGAGTGTCCCATTCTTTCCCAGAGGGCAGTGTTGGAAGAAGCTTAGGGTGTTTGTCTTAAAGCCAACTAGCATCCTTTAAGACCTTTCCTGGGTCCACTGCCCCTCACTTCCCAATCCTTCTATTTTTAAATGCTAAGTCTGAACCAGTTTTCTCAGCCCTCTCCCCTCATTTGAATGATGTAGCTAGGCACTGAATCTGTTAGCCACTGAGTACCCAATGCATCTTCAACATGAGACATGCATGCCTGCAGCCACTAGCTTCCCTCTGTGCTAGAAGGAAACTGGATTATATAACCATATATATCAGCCTGAGTCTTGCTGTATATGTAGGTTGACCACACTGCTGAAATCCTAGTGAGGGTGACATCTCCTCTGAACCTTCTGTGGCACCCGATTTCTGCTGTGGATGTCTTGATAGATTGATGGTGATCAGTTGCAGCTCTGGAACACTTCAGACCTCTAAGTTCAAACTCAAGGGCAGCCAGGCACAGGCATGGTCTGGTGTAGGAGTATTTTCTGTTTGTGTGTTGCTTTCATTGGCTAATGAATAAAGAAACTGCCTTGGCCTAGTTGATAGGTTGGAACTTAGGTAGGTGGAGAAAATAGAACTGAATGATGGGAGGTGGAAGGGAGAGTCAGAGAAGCCATGGATCCTCCACCTGAGATGGACACCTGTTATAATCTCTGGTTATCCACTGCCACATGGTGATACACAGATTAATGGAGATGGGTTAAACTAATATGTAAGAGTTAGCCAATAAGAATTTAGAATTAATGGCCAAACAGTGTTTTAATTAATACAGTTTCTGTGTGGTTATTTTGAGTATAAGCTACGTGGGCGGCTGGGACAAACAAGGGGCCCCCTCCTCATGTAACAATTGACATTCCAAGGTGGTCAACTAAATCCATGTAAAACCTGAGAGGGCTTCAAAAAGGAATTCCAGCAAAAACAAATATATAGAAACAGTTTAAAACACAGCTTTTTAATGTTTGCTAGCAGTGTGCCATAGCTCCTTTAAGAGAGAATTTCCTGACTCAGCAGCAGCAGCAGCAAAAAACTGGCAGTTTTAAAATGCCAGCTTTCTGGTCTATGCTGCTAGCATGACTCTGGATCTTTCAGGAAAAAGAGCATTTGAGTGTGGTTTATGAGTAGATTGCTGCAGCTTCCTTGATGGCAAAATGTACCAGCTTTGTGTCTGGAAGTGGAGGGTGTGCTTGGCTCTCAGAAGAGCAAGCTGCTCCACCATGCTGGACTGGGCGGGGCAAGCCTATAGCACCTGTATTTGACCTGGGAATGTCACAGCTTAGATTCTTAAGCAATTAGCATTTTAAAGCACAAAGTAAAAGTGTTCCTGGACAGTAAAGAATTACAGATTCACAATAGGACAGATTCAGACATAAAAGACCTCTAAATGGGTCACAGTGTTGAATAAATATATGTAGGCTTGAGAGAGAGAAGAAAAAGAGTATAGAGACTCATAAAATAAATAAAATAAAATTTTTACATTTCCTCCCCTTCTCCCAGTCCTCTCCCACTCCCCCCACCCCTCCTTCCTCCCCCTGCTTCTTTAAAAGATGGCATGGTGCCCTGCCCTGTGGGAAGTCCAAGGCCCTCCCCCCTCCATCCCGGCCTAGGAAGGTGTACATCCAAATAGATTAGGTTCCCAAAAAGATAATACAAGCAGAAGAGGTCTGGTGTCATTGTTGATGGCTTCTCCGTCTGCCCCCATTGGCAGCCACATTCATAGAGTCCAGTTTGATCATATACTTGTTCAGTCCCAGTCCAGCTGGATTTGGTGAACTCCCATTAGTTCAGGCACACTGTCTCTGTGGGTGGACCAGCTCCTCATGGTCCTAACTTCCTTGCTCCTCTTCTCCCACCTTCTGGTCTTCGACTGCCCCTTGGGAGCTCAGTCCATTGCTCTGATGTGAATGTAGGTCTCTGTCTCTACCTCCATCCATTGGACAAAATTTCTATGGTGGTGATCAAGATATTCATCAATGTGACTCTGGGACAAGGCCAGTTCAGGCACCCTCTCCTCTGCTGCCCAAATACGTAGCTGGGGACATCCCTGTGGACACCTGGGATCCCCTCCAGAGCCAAGTATCTTGCCAGTCCTAAAATGACTCCCTTAATGTAGATATCTTATTCCCTTCTCCATTATCCACATTTCCTCCATCTCCACCCTCCCACTCCCCCAAGCGCTTCTGAGTCCTTCCCTTCTCCCTTCTCCTTCCGCCTCTCCCTTCCCTCACCCCCCCAGCCCCACCTCTATCCCCGCCCCCATGCTTCCAACTTTTGCCTGATGATAAGTTAATGCTTTAAATAAATAGAAAGGTTAAAGTCTTTAAAGAGACAGAGTACAGATAGTCATACATTAAAAGGAGTAGAAAAAATAAGCCATGGAAAATTTACAGAGAGTCTGAATTCTGTATATTATTGTGTTTTCTTTAAATTTTTTTGACTGTAAATGAGCTAAGTACAAAGAGACATTTCATTGTATAGGCTGCTAAGCTAAACCATCATGTATATTATAAAGGTATCATGACTTCAGAATTTGGGTCTAAGGACATGTTGCTTGGGAAAACAGGTTCTTCGTTTTCATAGAAGATGAGAACCTGTGGACTGCCTCCAGGCAAATATGGTTTCATGGACCCAGGCCTCCTGAAAGGTTGCTGTGAGCACCCTCAAACACTACTTGGCTCAACTGCTGACTGAGATCAACCTAGTACACAGGATAAACCATGAAAGACCTGATTAATAGTGCCCCCATACAGCACAAAGCAGTTTGGAGAGAAAAAAACTATGCCCATATTCCCAAATATTGTTTATAAATGTTCTTTTACATTTGAAGAGGGATATGATATAGATAGGAATAATTTACATTGGTATGGATTTTGGTTTATTGATATAAATTTAAGGTCAATCTTGTTATATGTATATTTCTGTTCTTGATTGAGGTGTTGTGATTGTGTAGTTCATTTTAAAAATGTAATGTATAACTAAGAAATAAACATTAATACATAATCCTCTATAATAGTCAAGTTTGTAGTCGTTAGTTAGATTTTCTAGATGTACAGAGAAGTATTTCAGATGAATAGGGATTCTTCAAATCTTTCAGAGACCTTCAGAATATGGCATTTAAATATTTTAAAAATTTAGGACTTTTCATGACAGTGAGACATATCTGCTCCTGGCAGCACCAAGCTACTTCACGAGGAAGATGGGCATTGGAGAGGCTCCTTAGCCATTTGGGCAAGAAACTGCTCTTGCCTGGACTGCTTCACTGGACATGCAGTACCCACAGAGAGATGGCTGCTGAACTTGCCTAAAGGTGAGATGGTCCTTCAGGGTTCCTGCTTCATGAAAGAGTCTGCAAGACATTCTGCAGGACACAGAAGAAAGTGACTGAACTGTCTTTGAAATTTCCAGCTTCATAGAAAAGTCTGCTGGATACTATGGACCTGTAGGCTGAAAATGGATGCCCCAGTGGTACAGAAGAATTTTGGGTAAATGTCCAGGCAGTGAGATGTCTCTGTCAATTCTAGAGTTTTGGAAGTTGTTTATAAGGCACTTCCTGTTTACTTAGGTAATATTACATCCTTCTGGAATCTTTGATGGAGTTGAAGAATAGATAGATAGTTATGGTTACAGTTGTCCTTAGTTATGATAAAAGATAAAGTAGATATAAATATTGTAACTGTAATTCTTGCTTGATAACTGTTTTGTTATATGTAATTTTACTATGTTAAAGTTAAAGCCTTCTGATGGGGAAAGTTGTCAACCAATCACATCTAGTTGTGATGTGGCTACCTGAACCCACAGATAGATAAACGAAGAGAACACAGGTGTGCTTGCTCTCTTCATGTGATGTTTGTGGGACAGATAGGACTTCGGAGCTCCCACCCTTGTAGCATGAGTCTCCCCTCTTTTCAGTCATTAAAAATACCCATTCTTCTTGAGCTGGCTTGGTTATTTATTGTGCCGACCTAATTCCTCTACACCTGGCACCCAAAGTGGGTCTCGCCTGTTTGTGGGCCTTTTTGTGGCCTGACTAACTGCCATGCTGCATAGACTATCCCAACTCCCTCCCTTCCAGTTGCACCCCAAGCTCTCACTGCTCAGCATTAAGCGCAGGCATCCAGCCCAGCCCCATAGCCGCATTTCTGCACGTTCCCCTCAGCCCTTCCCCATTGGAATTCCCCCACGATGCTCCACCCCGTCTGGCCTGGGCACTGTATCGCGGGGCCAGGGGTGTGTCAGCATACCCCACTTGGCCTGGCCAGGCTCAGGCTCCTCGCTCCGCTGCCACCTCCCACTGCCAGCTTGAGTGCTCTGTGTCCCGGCGGTGGGTCCCTCAGTCAGAACCGACCACTGAAAAGGCGGCAAGCCATTACTGCCACCGGGGCAGCAGCCACCGTGCATCATTAGGCTTCTCCCCCATGCCGGTTCTACAGGCCCAGGGCCCATCCACTCTCCCGGCGACTCCAGAAGGTGCCCCTCTCCATGCCGCCATCGCCACTTTCCCGGTGCACTTCCACAGGAACAAACCCTGCTGCACCTAGTTTGCTCCACTGGAGCGGGAGACTATCAAACAGCCGAGCAGGCTGTGATTTATACTAAAAAAAACTTCTTGAATTGAATATATTTTGCAGCCCCTATTCCACCTAAATTCAGAGCTAAACCGAGCACGTGAATTCAAGTGCACTGCGACACCTACTGGCAAACAACGGTTATTACACCTACTCCAATTGATTACTCCAATTGGTGAGTTTTGAGAAATGCTTAGACAATGTAACCATCCGAGGTTTTGATAGCTTTTTCACTTACACCATGTGTGAGGTCTTCCAAGACACATATGAAGCCCTTCCTACAGGGCTATTTCTAGGATTCACCTTTTCTCTTGTATTCTGTAGATTTTTCATAAAATTATGATTTGACAATAGGAAGATGATGCAGTCTTTACAGACTGAATCCAGGCTTCTTAGAAAAGAAATTGGAGATCTAAAGAAGAAAACGACCAGCATAACTAACAATTTTCAGTCAGCTGAGGTACTTTTAAACACGATTCAAACTGGTGCCAAGCTCCTTAAAGAGGAGGTCATACACCTACAAGCAATGCGAACACTTTAAATACCAAAACTCAGTCAAATGGGCTGCTCTTAGAAATGGTCCAGACTGATAACAAACTTTTCAAGAAAGAGATTTTACATCTGAAGGAGGATGCTAGGACTTTGCTTAACAGGACTCAGTCAACTGAAATATATTTGGGAAAGGTACAGTCTGATGGTAATTCATTTAAAGACAGATTTCGCACTCTGGAGAAGGAAACAGCTGATTTGACACTTAATAGTAATTGATTTAGAGAGAGACTCAGCACTCTGGAGAAGGAAACAGCTGATTTGGCACACAGGACTCAGTCCTTGACAATGGGTTCTCAAACATTATTTGAGAGAATTTGCACTGCTGAATGTATTAATCAGACTCTGTCAAAAGTTTCTCGATTATACTTCCTGTCCACTCAAGTAATATTATTTCCCTTCTCAGATCTTTAATGGAGTTAAAGATTAGATAATTGTAGTTACCTTCCTCACAATTTAGCCAAGCTTAATTTCAATACAGTAGTTAGATTCCTTAAAATAGAATGTTTAGTAAAACTTTTGTTATGCATTCCTTGCTTAATATTGTTTATTGTTTGCAATTTTATATTTGGTATCTGTTTCTATTGTATATAGCTGTGTTGGGATTGGATCAATCTTGTTTAGACAAAAGGGGGATATGATGGGGAAAATTATCAACCAATCACATCCAGTTGGGGTGTGGCTACCTGAACCCCCAGATATATAAACGGAGAGAACACAGGTGTGCTTGCTCTCTCCATGCGGTGTTCATGGGATGGATAGGACTTCAGAACTCCCACCCTTGTACCATAAGTTTCCTCTCTTTTCAGTCATTAAAAATACCCATTCTTCTTGAGCTGGCTTGGTTATTTATTGTGCTGACCTAATTCTTCTATAGCCTTCCTTTTTGTTTAAAAAGAAAATGGGAAATGGTGTAGGAGTTCCTTCTGTTTGTGTGTTGCTTTCATTGGTTAATGAATAAAGAAACTGCCTTGGCCTAGCTGATGAGGTGGAACTTAGGTAGGCAGAGAAAACAGAGCAGAATGCTGGGAGGAAGAAGGGAGAGTCAGAGAAGCTATGAATCCTCCACCTGAGACGGACACCAGTTAGGATCTCCGGTAAGCCACTGCCACATGGCAATACACAAATTAATGGAGATGGGTTAAACTAATATGTAATAGTTAGCCAATAAGAATTTAGAGCTAATGGCCATACAGTGTTTTAATTAATACACTTTCTGTGTGATTATTTTGGGTGTAAGCTAGGTGGGCAGCCAGGACAAACAAGGACCCCCCTCTTCTTCTAACAATGGTCTGTATGGGAGTCCAAGAACTTTGCTGGAACTGGACTGGTCCAAGCTCCTGGGATGCAGAGCATGGAGTTAGGCCCAGTCAAAGGACTTTCCCAGCATCTGTGATCTTTCCCCAGCTCTTTGTACTGGACTGGCACATGGTCATAGATCTGCTGAGTGTTTTGGTTTGGAATTTAACCCTGAAGGCTTTCAGAGCTGGATAAAAAAAAAATGAGCTCATGGACATTTAGCCACGGTCACTAGACACATAATCTTGCTCTGTATCATGGGAATTATTGATTTTCCCCCACTTTTTACTTTACTAGATTTTACTAAGGCTTCATGTGACTGTAAACATTGCAATATGCTCTCATCTGAACTCAGGAAAATTTAACCAAGTCAGAATCATTACTCCTCCACTTGCATGAACCTTGTAGCTACCTCCAGGGCCTCATTTCCACACTCATTCCTGTCCCTCTTCTGTGTCACTCCCATAACTCTTGGGGGGAAATTCTTTGTCTGGGACATTCTTCACAATCATACAGCACCATGTTCTGGACCCTTAGTTCAGAATATGTGAAAATCTGAGGCAGGGAAAGAGAAATTGTTCCTGGGTGTGTACTAGGGACTACATACACCATCAAAACCAAAACCAGCCAGATCTTCTCTTGACAGAGAGGGAAGCCAAGGCTTGTAACAATATGGTGGCTTTGCTGTCTAGAGGGGAGAAGAGCTGGTATCAGGACCTGGCACCAGCTGCTCTGTGCCAGACCTTCCCTTTATTCATTCTTTCATAGCCATGTTTGCTCATTGCATTCACACACATCAGGACCAAGTTCGAGGTGAGGATCTCCAGACAGCAGACCTGAGTGAGCTCAGTGCTGAGAAGCTGCTCAGGCACAGGTTCTCTTGGTCTATGCACAGCGTATGGGAGCATAAGCAGGTGTGGTCATTGAAGATGCAGGCATTCTTTGCATGGAGCTGCACTTCATTCTTAAGGCCAAACTGGTTGTCAGTGGAGGCAACTGAGGTGATGCAGTGACTCAAACAGGGGCTGAGATATGGTGGAGGCCCAGCCCTCAGCCTTCTCCATTAGCACACCATTAACATACCTTCCTACATGCTTACTTCTCTCAGAAGCCTGGGGCTAGTGCTACTACCCATGGAGTCACCAGCATCTCCCTTTACCTGCACATTACCACCTCTTTCTTGGCTGTTGGCTTGAGTGTTGGTCTTCTTTCTGGTTTTGTTTGATTTCTGTGACTTGGCTCTTGGGCTCTCTGTGGAATTCTTCCATTTAGGCTAATTTTATCATAAACAGAAACAATTATTGCAAAGAATCCTGAAAAGGAAGTTCAAGTTCTATTGGCTTAAAAGTGTATGTTTAGCCTCCTTCTCTTTGTTAACTCTGCTGGGTTTAAGCTATTTGGATAAACTGAGTCATAAATTTTTTGTATTGATACTAAGAGGTTTGGACCTCCTCTTCTGGGGAAAGAATGTTGTTTCTATGTCAATCACTCTGGGGTGATTAGAGATTCAATGACCTTGCTAATGATAGAGAACAAAACACTCACACTAAAACTAGATAAAAACTTGTTCAACTGGTCTCCTTGTTAACAATGATCTTGCTTCTTCTTAGCAACAGACTTGATGGCTTTTGTTTGAGAATTGGTCACTATTATTCAACTGATTATATTGAGGTTCCAGTAACACCCCCTGAGTCCCTGGACATACAGGACCCATGATCGAGTCCTATCATTGGTACTTGTGAAGGAGGAAAATGTAGGGCCCAGAGCAGCTTTCCCAGGGCAACTTGGTACACACATGCCAAGATGAGTTCTATAGATCAGCAAAAAGGTAGACCTGAGTCTCAGTTTGCTCTAGGACAATACTATCTCTTAGAGTCCCTCCTGTTCCCATTTTACCCTGGGACCTGTTCCTTGACTTTTCAGGAGACAGTATTAACAGCTAGATATAAACTTGTTCTGTGTTTACCCTTGGAATGACTAATTCAGTTTCTTTATTAGCTTTAATTCAAAATCATTACAGAATATAAAGTTCTAGTCTTGTAAAAGCTGCTAACTTAGTCAGTCATCTTTAAAATATTAATATAATTAGTTACAAAAATAAGCCTTATTTAGTTCCCTGTATATATTTCCAAAGTCAAACTTAAAATGAAAAACAAAGTTTGTCTAATCAGACATACCTAGGCAGCCCTCACACTTCAGAGATCTGCAGAACACGGCATTTAAAATAATGATTTAAAAGCTTATTATATTAGACAGAGACTCAGATCCTAGCAGTAACCCAAGGTCTCCAAAGAAGATTATGAGACACCATGATGTCTCCACCTGGATTACAATGATGCTGACTACTTGGTGAGATGCCCCAGGAAAACACCTGCTGCCAGGACCTGGTCCAGACTGTGGACAAACAGCAGGACCTTGGAGAATTGCACCACTTTTGCTGTACAAAATAGGGTCAGTCTTTTCCATGTCCCTCTTCCACAGAAAAAGAAAATTTCACCTTATGGGCCTGGCTTAGGCAGTAAGACTGCTGTTCTGGATATTTCTGTCTCCAATGCTATGGAGATCTGGGTATGACTAACTATATATGGACTCTGATCCTTGTCATTTTTAATAGATTTGGAAACTATTTGGTCTGTACTCAGATATACTTTATTTATCCTTTTGATATTTCTGATAGTATTAATGAATAGGACAGTTATAACGTCAGTTTAATAGCAAACATTATCCAGATTCTTCCACGAAGCTGTAGCCAACTTGTTAGCTAGAACTCAAAGGTGTGAGTCTATACCTCCTGTTTACAGACATCTGTTATTTGCTCTTTTTCCAAATTTTAACTTTGTTCCTAGTTTAAACTTATCTCAATAGGCTTCCACTTGGCTGGCATATGCATCTAAGCATCAATTGCTTATTACAACCTGCTCTGAATGGTGGTGAGCCCTGAACTAACTAAAAGCTGAGATGGACCAGTCCAGCTGATGCGAGCGTTCCCTGTCCCTTCAATGAAGTCTGATGAGTGTCCCATTGCCTAAATTTCCTCCCTACTGTTGGCTAGCCTTTCAACCTGCTTGAGCCTGAATAACAATGCCCCAATGTCAGCTTGAATTAGTTGTGGAAAGGAACACGTCATCCAATGATCCCTGCCCAAAATTGGTTAAAAGGCTGAGACAAAGGGGAACTCCCTAGCATGGGGGACAAGATAACTACCTATTTAGTAATTTAAATAGTTCCATACCTCTTTAAAACCAGAGGCAAGCAGGACCCAAGATTGGGTCCTGTCATTGGTGTTTATGAAGGGGGAAATGAAGGAGCTAGCCATAAGCTAAATATGAACAGCTCACACAAAGGAAGTTCTTTACTTCCAATCATTATCACCTGCCAGAGTAGAACTCAGCCATCGATAAATTTAATAGAGGCCTGAGTCTCAGTAGTTTATTCTGAAGCAATACCTGGTTGCAGGAAGGACCACAAACTGACCCAAAAACAGACCATCCAAAGGAATTGCCTAACCTTCCAACTGCTGTCGATAGGATCACCTGCCAACACATACTCAACAGGACACCCAGAGTCAAATGTCAGCCAATCAAGGGTCCTGAACTTCAGAAACCCCTCACCCCCACCTTTACTACTATAAAGACCCAATTCTAACTGAGCTTGGGGCTCTCCATTTATTCCAAAACATTGGACATGTGGAGAGACCGAATTTGCAAACTTGCATAAAATAAAATCTCTTTGCTTTTATATATGGGACTCGATATCCTTCTTGGCTTTTGGGGACTTCACAGATTTGGGCATAACAAAACCCTTCCCAGGTTGCTTTTGTTCACAGTGATGAAAGAAACTAGAGAGTGGGAGTAGAGGATGTACTTAAGAATGAGAATTAGGGCTGGCAAAGTGGCCCAGTGAGTAAGGGCACTTGGTAAATGAGCCTGACACTTTAGTTTGATTCCTGGAACCTACAATGGAAGGAGGGGAAGTGAGTAACAGAAGTTGTTCTCTGACTTCCAAGTGTGCGCTGTGGCACACCTGTCCTCACACTCTCATACATCAAACACACACAACAATAACAAATAAAACATTTTAAAAAACCCAAAACAGAAAGAAGTTAATACTCTTAGAGACAGAAAAAGCAACATAAAGAGAATAGTAAAAAAAAAAAAAAAAAAAAAAAAAAAAAAAAAAAAAAAAAAAAAAAAAAAAAAAAAAAA